>OZ026616.1:22397026-22432026 GCA_964020975.1 Hermodice carunculata | reverse complement strand
CCGAGATGCACCTCTCCCATTTTTCTGGTCCGGGATTGCAGACACGCTAATTAGTTCACGTTTGGGGCTTGCAAATTTCTTTCAACTTTCCCCAAACTAGCGGCCGTGCACTTTCAAGCTGAAAATTGCACCGGAGTGGTGTCCTCTATATCGTACAATTAATGACCCAATCAGTGTAGCAACATGGCTCTAATGTTTGCCCAGACTGGGTTTCCACTGTCGTGCTGGGTGTACATGTGCCTCTGAACTCCCCAGCACGGTAGCGTCGCCCTAGTGGGAGTAATGGAACTATGAATGTGCAAGCTTCACATTGTGATCAAACTATTTGTGCACCAAAGTTGATTTGCTAAGAAGTAAAACTGAGTTGCAAAAGTAAAAATTGATACTTGCGAATGAACTTTTTCAGTATTTTTACCATTTAATATCAAAGTGTATTCTTGTAGACAATTAAGCAATTTTGATTTACGTCAATGCACCGAGTATGATAAATTTATTTCCATTTTGCACCTGTATACCAGTTCAACACATGGGCATTAATTTTATCCTCACGGTAACCCATTTTCTTCCTGTTCTGTTGAAATAAATGATACATTTATAACTGTCCTAAGGAAGTTTTGTGCCTCACTGCACAGAAAATGATTTATCCAAATGAATATATATAAAATATGTTTCCGGTTGAATTTCCGATTTACACTATGACCCTTTCGATATCAAATATCATTAGAGTAGAAGTACTCAGAATCACACACACACACACACACACACACACACACACACACACACGCATGTTTGTATATGTATACATTCTTTGCAGAACAGTGCTTTCATTGAAATACCTGAATGTTGTAACCTCCACTCAGCCCAAAACCATTATTTAATTACATTTTCATACATCTCCTCGTCGTGGCCCAACGCGCGCAGAAAAACCTGTTGATATTACAGAAATGTTCAACTGTAGACAATCGTGACCACTTTCAAAGTAAATTGAAATAAGCAAACCTATATCTCAGTTTCTCTTTAAAAAATGCATTTGAATACTAGCATAGTTTCATTTAACATAACAAGAGTTCAGGCGGAGGATGTTTCTTGCCTTCCTCATGACGCGTTGGGGATATTGTGCCTACGAAGAAAGCAGTTAGCCAAGTCCAAAGCTTAGCATTTAAAAATTTCGTGTATTAATATTATTTTCTATTTTTTACAGGTTTATCTTGTAGTATGAAGAGAAAGTTAGATTAATTATTTACAACCGCACTAACTGTGGCTGCTATTCTGTTAAATGCAAGCATTTAGGTGTTAATGATGAAATTTTTAGAATAATACATCATCATCGACATCATAAGCATTTGTGACCCTAGGCATTTTTGAGCGGTTAACCGCACCCTTTTTGTGAAATGTTACTCAAGGCGAGCCAACCTCTGTTCCACCCGGTTCCTTCTTTCGTCAGTAACTTGTTTTTGTGCGTGCTTTGATATTTCTCCGAAGTTTTTCTTTTCCTGCTTATCATTATCAAGTTTAGTAGCCCCATGTCGATGCCCAAATTTGTGGTGATTCTGTCCGACAGTTGAATTATTTGCACCGTTTAAATCTGACGTGCCCAATACGCGACAATGCAAACATGCTTTTCATAGTTTGATGTAATACTTCAGGGACCAGTCGCCCAAAGCCTGGCCACATGCTCATGAAATGGGGAAAGACGTTAAATAAGGCGAATGTTTGGAACCAAGAAACCCAAATAGGCTAAGTGTCCTTCTTATCCATTGTCCATTGAAGGGTACGAATATATATATATATATATATATAGAGAGAGAGAGAGAGAGAGAGAGAGAGAGAGAGAGAGAGAGAGAGAGAGAGAGAGAGAGAGAGTCTTTTACTGGGCATCAAATGTTTACGATATGTACTTTTGGTGAAAAAAAAAAATAATTGTACAATGTTTGAAATTTTGTTGGCACTAGATTGAGAATTTGGGCTTTTATAGGATGCCGACCCATGTGATGACCTGGAAAGATGAAGTGTGTCAGACAGAATATGTGTGCTATGCACTGATAAAAAGATTTGTAATTTTTCATACGCCCAGTGCTACATGACATACAGTATAAAGCGTATTAGTCTTTAGAGAGAGTAAAAAATTAAATTACAACAATGTCCGGGAAAGGATTTTTTTTGGCTTCTACACTACAAAGGAAGCTTTCGTAGGCGCCAGGAGAGCACGTGCACGACTTCGGTCAACGTATCAGTTACGTTTTAACCGCAAAGGGGCTGTTTGTTGAGGATTGCGCTACAAGAATCAGTAATTTAGTGACTCTTGGGCGTGGCCCGCAACAATTCAAGCTGCTTTATACCGGCTATTTCTTGTGCATAAATACTGTGCGTGCTTTTTCAGCCTGGTATAAATGTATATGGCTGATTTTACTTGATGTTATGTTTTCTGATTCAGTCTGTGTAAATGTGTTTGATTTTGTACTTTTATATGTGATGCACCACTGGTCCTCCCCTGTTCGCTGGTTTCCCTGATGCAAAGGAGGATTTTTTACCAGTGGATGAATATAAAATAAAATGTCCCAAACTGTCTGTTTCTTCAATCAAAGAGCCATCATTTTTTGAACTGCACAATGTTTATATGGGAGTCTTCCGCTAATTCTACAAAGACTTTTCTTTCCATATTTTAAAATGTATTTTTTAATCTGTCGTCCTATTGGCAGACTGATGTTTCAACTGTAATATGATATGTTGGTGTCTTTCATTTATAGAAAGAACCACTAACCATTGCAAGAAATAGGTATTATTATTTCATATTTTATACTGAGAATACGCAGTGTGACCACGTCTGATGCCCGTCAGCTGTAGTCCCATAACTAGGGCTACAGTTAGACCTCAAGCAAAACCATCTTCATTTGACCCTGGTTTGATCCATAAATCGCTGTTACCTGACCAACATTTATCCACGTGACTATGGGTCACTTGACCAATAACCTTTGCACGCAGACATATGTTCCTCATTATATGCAAGTGTGCGTCAATATCATTAGTATGTATTTCCAAAATGATATGAATCGTTTAATTAATCAAATGATATGAAGCCTTCAATTATATCCGGTTCCTTTAAGTGAAACTTTGATTTTGACTGCTTGACCTTGACTGTTCACAGAAAGCCATATGGTTAATCTGAAAATAAGCAACAGAACAAAGAAGGTATATAAATGAAAAATGCGTGGAGATCTAACCTTGGTCAATTTAACTTCAAATCGTTTAAATTGTGAGGAAGAATTGATATAATCCACGATTATAAGATTCAGCTGTAGGTTTTCTCTTTGGCGAAAAACGTAATCAAGGTTCCTTCCCAGACGTAAAAAATCAACAACAAATAATACGTTGGTATTGGAAAACACAGACATGTACCAGTAAAAGGGGTAAACCAACTCAATGACATACATGATGTAGAAACATGTATGTTGCTGTCAACTTCTACAGCAAGCATATTCATCATTATATTCAGGGAATTGTGGCCACAAAAAGTTAGCTGTCTGTGCAGCCAGACGTAGGGATTGGCGCAGGGGTCTGTACATGCGGTCTACCCACACCACTGCTATTGACTAATGGACATTGACTAATGGACAGCTGCTAAACGTTACGTCACCACTAAACGTTAAAAACAACGCATGGAGGTTAGTTTGTCATCTCTAAAAGTTATGGTTGCCGCTAAACCTCAACTTTTGAAGTCACCTTTCACTGGCAAACGGTAAATTTCTGTTAATTGTTAACAACGACGCGGGTTGCATGGTAAGGCCTACTGCTAAACGTTAAAAGCAATGGGGATGACATACTTGGAAACTTTAGTACTCCTTCGAATGCAGGCATTTATCAACAAAAAAAGCAGAATAGAAAGTGAGAACGAATGAAAGAAAGAAAGAAAGAAAGAAAGAAAGAAAGAAAGAAAGAAAGAAAGAAAGAAAGAAAGAAAGAAAGAAAGAAAGAAAGAAAGAAAGAAAGAAAGAAAGAAAGAAAGAAAGAAAGAAAGAAAGAAGACTCTTCCCATAAATGTTTCAATTTGAAAATACACAAATGTTTCAATTTGTCACTATATAAAATAAAAACAAATAAGTACAGACCATTTTGTATGGTGCAAAACGCTATGGTTTTGAGGACTTTAATCAATTCAGCCTCAGTCATACATTCAGGAGATTTACTGCCGTCCTTGACGCGACCATTTCCGATTAAAATAAGCCAAATAGTTTGATGAAGATCCAATGATTCGTGGCTGGCAATTTGTGAAAACATTTATTTAATCACGACGACAAGCAGATATTGTTCATGAAGCATCAAGATCAGTCGTTTCCAGCCGCATTGGTCACGATTATCCCGTTCTTACTCTGTCGCCAATCTGATTTATAACGATTGCATGGTAAAAGGCGACGGAATCTGTCGCACCAGCATCCCGATTCTCCTGATTGCGACCCGACAGAGATCAGACAGTGGCCAGACTGTAAACCGACACATTGGACAAGATCTGGAGGCAATCTGGACCCAATTGGCAAGAAAAGGAAACGAATTTTTTTCCAGATCATGCCCGTAACACATGACACAGTCCAGACAACACAAGACATTGTTACGAATTGGATCCGATTCAGCACAATATGTCACGACATAGTCACGATTGTAACTTGACAAGACAGAATTGGTAGAGTTTCCCGAGTGACTATGAAAAATATTTAAGGTGATAAAAACATTTGCTTCTCACAAGAGACAGTAGTCTTCACATGTCAGATAAAGGGGTATTGATGTTTTTTTAACTGTATTCAGTGTATAAACTCCCCATCCAGGATTACCAATGCATCCACCAAAAAATAATAATTAAAGAAAAAAAAAAAAAAAAAAAGGTGACCATGTGATTAGTAACAGTACTGAAAAGTTGTGTCAGTCTGGCTTAATCTGCGTTCGGAGGCTCTTATTCAACCGGTTCATTATTAATTCACCTTACTGATTATATTAGAAATAAAATATTTAAAGACACACCATAACATCATCCAAAACAAAATCTGGGCGATGGGCATAGGACACATAGATCAATTCCAATCTTACCTTATCAAACGGACACAATTAGAGTCAGTTAACGGAACAGAATCACAGCCCCTGACAATCCGATGTGGTGTCCCTCAAGGGGGCATTTTAAGACTTTTATTGTTTCTTTGCTACATTTATGACTTGTCTATCAGTGTTACCTGAAAACTCTTATTATACGCCGATGACAGTGCACCAATAATATCATAGAAAAAAATTCTTTTGCCATTCCGCAACATTTTAAGGAATGTACTCGGCAACTGTAACCAATGACTAACAGACAACAAATTGTCACGTCACCTTTATAAGACAGAATCTATAGTATTTGGTTCGACGAGAAAATTCACCAAGGCGACAGACTTCCGTGTGTCTTGTTATGGTTCAGACTTAAAACAGACCCTTTATGTAAAATATTTTAGTGCCACCATCGATAGCAATCTATCCGGAGAGTCCATTGCCAACAATATTATCCAAAAATATGATTCCACGTTGAAATTTTGTTTACAAAGATGCAGCTTTTTAGCATAAAAAATCAGCAACATCCTGTCTTGAGGCTTTATTTAGTGTCATTTGGAATATTAATGCTCCTTCTGGTACACCGGTATCACTAAAGCACCCAAGGAAGAGGAAATGGTACAGATTACTCAGAATAATTTTTCTGAGATCCATTCTGAATATATGGACCCTCATTGATACTGATGAGCAGACGTTCAGCAACCAGTCACAGATAGGCGGAAGATACATATTAATACCAGAGATGAACGCAAAACAGACACTTTATAAAAAAAATCGCAACCCATCTCACAAGTCGTTCAAGACACGATAGTACCAGACACACAGCGTGTCAATTCACAATATATATAGCTATTATTAAGTAACACAAGCATATTAAGCTGATAAAAGGCGTTATACTTTGTGAAATATTTCTATATAAATATGTATATATATATATATATATATATATCGATTTTCCTAACTACCCACGTGCAAAAAGATGGGACCCATAACCGGTGATTTAAAATATTTTCTGGTAGATCGCGAGTTAAGATGTAAAGGCTATCACAGAAAACCCCCTTTTCTAAAACTAATTACCCCTGTGACCTTAAAAAGGTCAGCCATATTATGCAATATAAAACGTCTGAATATATACATGCGTGGTATCGTAAATTTTGGTATCATTTTTTACATTCTTTATCAACATGTTGAATTTAATGTTTTTAAAACTTTGCAGTCGATAACTTCATAATACTGGTTCCCCAAAACAGGTCAAGGGGGTCAGCCAACATATGCAATATGAAACTTCTGAATATATGCATGCATTGTACCGTAAATTTGGTATCATTTTTTTTTTTTTTTTTTTTACATTCCTTATCAACATGTTGGATTTAATGTTTTAAAAACTTTGCAGTCCATAACTTCATAATACATACATCAGTAAATTTCCTCTAAATCCTCTATGAGGTATTAGTATTGAGAACATTACGTGTTAACATCGTATTAAAAATTCAGAGTCTATACACTAAAAAGGCCCAGCGTGAATACACCTCAGCCGACTCAAAACACTCTTGGCAAGGTGGAAGGGAAGTTCCGTTTTCATGCTATAAACGTAACCTAGGAGGAAAGGCAGAGATCCTATGAGAGATAAATATATGGTAAACCCTATAGATAAATTAAAAGTGTCTCTTTTTATAAGTTACAATTTTCCTCTGCTACTTGTAAAAAAGAAAAAAAAATCACAGCCCTGATCATCTTAGATCCCAACTCCTTGTCAAAGACGATGTATTTAAGTGCGAAATAATCTTTATTTCAAAAGAGAAATGTAACAAAAGCTTTACTTCAGACCCTTTGTGTGTGGCCAAATATTTCCAAGGGAATATGCTGATCCATGGTCCCGGCATATCACTGAAAATAGTTCAATACAACCTTTAATGAAATACTTGTAGTGCTGTTGCAAACGTAACATTTTCCGTTGCAGTCATGCAAACATGACTAGCTGCAAGTGAAAGTTCTTATCATGGTACATGAAACAGCAGCGCAAAACTGAATAGTGGAATCCATCGCTCAGAAGAATGTGTTGGGCTCAAATAAAGTGAAAATAGAACAGGCTGCGTTTGACGTGCAGCTGTAATACTTTGTTACATGCTAGATTTACCTGCTGAAAGTATTAAAACAGGCTTGTTATATTAGCTACATGCAAGCCATGCATCGGTACTCTTTTATTTGATTAAGTTCTTCAAATTGGCTAACTGCCACCAATACAAAAGAGAAACTGTGTGATGGACCAAAGGCCCTTGCGTTTTTATTGACAGCAGTAAAGACTGCTAGGGTTTATTAATGGCACACAAAAAATAAGGATGCCAAGTTCAGCAGGACAAAGCTTCAGTTTTATGGCAGGTTAATGGAGGTTAATGCATCGAGGCTGGATAAACGTAGGCTGTCCACACAGCCCTTGTATAAATGTTTTTGTGATTTTTTTTTCAAATGTTTAAATGTTTTCTCCTGAACCACATTCTCTTTATGCGTGGTGCGAATAAAGACTAAGTTTCTAACCGATCCTTTAATGTAGTCACAGGATTACGTATCTGCGTCACTGAATCTCATATACTGAGAGCCCAAAGTTTTGCTCAGTTCTACCCATTTTATCTTATGTCAAACTCTATCAGACCCTCAACAAGATAGGCCGGAACATATTTTAAGATGCACATATCTACGTCAGCTGGGTCTAGGCTGTTTACACATTATATATTACTCTTGTTTGGCAACATGATAGGTATTGTAGGATGGTGAATTTGGACAGCCCGTTCCCTTCAAATACTTTCGCTAATATAAGAGGATCCAATTTGGTACTCCTTCCATTAGGACAGGAAGGAACCCAAACAATCGTTTTTTATGTTGAGAAAACTGCACATTCATCAGCGTTAGTATACCAACACTGGACATGCTAATATGTAAATATATTGATTATTGAGATATTTCTAAATGTGAACAGATTAGAAAAGGAACAATACAGCCATATGCGCATTTAATTTTTAACCCAGCTGTTCTAACAACATGCCCTATTGCTTCTCAAAGTAAACTTGACAACAGTTCCCGCGAAAAACAAAAACACAAAAAGACAACAAAAAAAAAAAAAAAAAAAAAAAACAAACAAACAAACAAACAAACAAACAAACAAACACACACACACACAAAACGTGCTAAGGGAAAAAATGAGGCCTGGGAATACCTAGACACGTGACTTTTGAGAACAGAACTCTTTATGAGTGCACATCTAATAGACACATGTCTCACTTTGAGAAATACCTTGCCGTCAAACTTGCCTCGTGGAACCAGAGCCGCACAATAGGACTTAATACTGGTACCATAATAAAAAAGCCGCAACTGTACACTCGTAGGCAGGACAATACTTAGGCCACTAGTAGAATGGCTTGACATACAACTGGGTCAAAGCTATATTAATGGAATAGTGATATAGCTATTGCCATCTTTGGCAAAAAAACTAATAGTGCAGAATACGAGTATTGCAATGTTAACACTTCATTCGTAAAGAAAAAAAATACCCAATGATGTTGTGCCAGCACAAATGGCAACAGTGTTTAGGTGGGCAGAAACGGCAGTGCAAACCAGGTAATGTAAGCTCCATGCTGTAAACAACATGCTAGATACTAACAATCAGAGAAAAAGTCATCTTGAAGTGTGGCGGTCATTCCCCCAGGACTTTTTGATTATGTTCAGTAGCACTCAATATTCATGAAGATGATTTGATATGTATGCTCAGACGCCTCTAAAACCCTGACGAAAAGCAAAACTACTCTCTCTTGTTCACAAAAAACTGGGCCTCCAGCCAGCGTCCTGCTGGGGGTAGCCAGTCTTATCTGATTAACTACCATATGACACGTTTTATTTTAAAAACGGAAATTCTATTTTTCTGTTTTTATGGATTAATGTACAGAGATTGGGGACCTGTTGTTGCGAAATCCAGGTTCTGATACCTGTTAGGTGTAAAAATCTACATTTTGTTTGAATGGAAACATTCGATCTGTGAAAAACCTTGGGAAAAAAACCAACTGAATGGAGCCACTCAATGAGCCTGCTGGACAATGGCGTGAATGAGCGGAAACACTAATTTGATAAAAAAAAATACAAACTGAGGCCCAAATGAGGGAAACCACTCACTCAGACCAGCTACATCATGGGTTTGGTGAATGGAAACACTCGTTTAGCTGACACAAGAAATTCGAAGCAGGGCCTATACGAGGGAAAACACTCATCTCGGCCTTGTGTGGCTACAGGTGACCGGTGAGTGGAAATACTCAGTTGATTCCGAATCATGTCAAAAGGAGGGAAAACACTTACTTGAAAGAATAGAGCTGATTGTTTTTAATCGTATTTTCATTGAAACCACTCACCTTTTTCAACATGCCATGAAAAATTGAAATGAATCAAATGGTATTCTAAAAGATTTTTTTTTTCAATGTTGAACATATGACTGGCACCCTAACATTTAAAAAAAAAAAAAAAAAGTTCGTATTTTGAGCCCTGGATTTTCGGGTTTTAGAGGCGTGTGGCGTAAGTAGCGTATCAGTTGAGAGGTCTGAAGTCTGGGGTTAGGAAAACGTTTTAAAAATATTCATGCCAAAAGATCAAATCATGACGCTGGAAAGGAAGGGGGGGGGGGGGCAACTTGATGATTTCTTGAGTAACATCAAAATCACCGCCACTGATTCAGATTGAATTGTCATACCTCGCTAGCCTGTGATGTTCAGTACACACTGCTCATACTCAGATGCATGCATCTGATGGGTCGTCCAGGGACCTATTTGGCCCTTACTCACCTCCCGCGTCCTGTTAGCGTCCATTAGAATCCACGACAAAATGCCTGAACGTTTAGGCCAAAGTTGTATACTTTCATGAGTGAAGTTTTACTTTCTGACATGGACCGACATGGAGATAACTACAATTCCATATCTTTCTTCCGTGTGATACAACCAAGTTTGTTTCGGAAACCTCAACACAGCGCAAACTCTAGACTTTTTTAAAATTTAATTTTGATCGCCCACAAATATTACATAAATGCCCTTTTCTTCCGGTAGTTAACGTCTGCTTTTCAGTCAAATTTCCGCGAATTGACTAAAACCCATCAGATTCTTTCCATTGAAAAACTGTTAGAAAGCCCTTGTCAGAAGACGAAAATACATGCAAGCCTTTACTATACTACGCAAAGTCTGTGGTCTATGGAAGTGCCATTAAACACTTTGGAAAGTGTATGTATGTAGTGGCCTCTCTCAAATACGATTGCACAGGACCAGCATTTCTGTATTTTACATTGATGACTTCAGTCCAATTGGAACCCCTACTCAGGTTTTTAACCAGCTTAGTATGTGCAATACATAAAGTCATAATCACTGCACACCTCATGAGGTTTCTTTTACCCATACTCCACAATAAAAAAATTCAAATGACTATCCGTCATTTCATTATTTTTTTATGAAAACTACATAACAGGTATTGTAATGGGATGCAAGAAAAAAGGACAAGACAAATCTGATGATTTAAATGAGCACAAAAGCGAAGAAATACTGCCCAGATGGCTGTAGCCCTTTTTTTTAAGACATTCACACAGGATAAACAATTGCATGAGAACAAACCAGCAAAAATATCTGTCTGTAAGATATAGCCCTCATCAGGGAGTCTCATAAGCTGGGTCAAAATACGAAGCATGACAGCCTTTAGGCATGTTTGCTACCATGTGATCAAACCAACGGCCACACAGCCTCCACCGGGGGGGGGGGGGGGCGCCGTGATATAATAATTCCTGGTGCAGATTTCTTCAACACATTCCCCATCCACAGCCCATACAATAAATCCTTCTGTTGACAGAATCACAAATGTATGTGGTCGCATTGCCATGGTTTACTAATCCATAGCTTCAAATTTTTTACATATAATTAACACACAACCGAGCAAGAAATATGATGTTATCGAGCTCCGATAAAAAGCCACTGGTGTCTGGATGGAGATTTTGTATAATACACACAAACACAAGTGCCCCCCCCCCCCCCCCGCGCCAGCTTTTCTCAATATTTGATTATGAAACGTTAACTCAGATATATATAAATATATATATATATATATATATATATATATATATATATATATATGTGTGTGTGTGTGTGTGTGTGTGTGTGTATGTATACATATCACTTTTAAGATGCAGAGAAAGGACAATGAAATACTCGTGGTCCCCCTTAGCCTGACACTTCCTCCCCGCAACACACACACTTCCGGTCCGTGTGAACCCGAGAGGATTGATAACATAATTTCAATCCATCACATTAACCTACGTATATTTCTCGGCTGAGAGCAACCACTGGTCAGTCAAAAGTGACTAAGGAGGCTGTTGCCCTAATTTTGCTTAGAAACTAGGGCCGTGTCAGGCCAGGTTGGGTAAACAAGTGGGATGGGGCAGACAGTTGAGTTGTTTTACAACCATTCTCTGATAAAACAGGCAGAGTCACTGATTCTGTATATTCTGCTGGGGGCCCCATCGCTGGTTCCAGCAGCCCACTTGGTCACCCATTCTGTGCATTACACTGATCCTTATCAACCTCACCAATTTATGAGCGGCCTGTGAATTCATTTTAATCCAGCTGGCTGCGGAGGGGAACACTTGTGTTTGTGTGTTTGTTTTCAAGCCACATAGAAACTCTCACGTGTAAGCAATGTTTCGATGCCTGTACATAGGACTCACCAGGCATTCCATCCTCACATTGAGTATGGAGACCTGACACCCTCTACACCATCCTGGGACCACTAATTAGCTTATTACTAAACAGTATAACACTGCCCATTAACGGACAGCTGAAAATTGTTATGACTGACCAAGATGTAACCCGACTCTGTGTAGGAGTGTACCAAAGCACCAGGCAACATTTGTAACACAGTGACACAGAGGAGGACGGATCCTCTGTGTTCTGTGTTCCTGGTCAAAGGACTCAAATACCACAGGTACCCACCAAATCTGAAACAAAAACATAATTTCAACGGAAGTTACATGTTTTGTATTTCCAAAATCACGAACATGTGTAGTACATAATATACATTTTATATTCCAACATATTCACTTATTATCTCAATTGTCGAGTCATACCACTTTGATAGGAACAAGATGTAGAAGCCAAATATAACAGGCACTGGATGAATAATACAATCCACTTGGTTCTTACACTGTCTCTAAATACTTAAAAATTCTGGGATTCAATTGCAAAAAATAAAACAATAAAAAAATATGGACCTTGAAGGTCTGAGATTCATAGCCACTCTTTTCAATTCACGCAAAATTCCATTGTCCCATTGCATTACTTTCAATATGAAGTTGATTTTATAATTGTTAGCTTGGCTGACTTGTCAGCCAGCACTAAGCTTATAGGATTGTCCACTGCCCTCCGTCCACAATTAACATTTTCAGTTTGTCCTCTATAACCATCAGACAGATTAGGGACACTCCTGGGAATTCTTATCCTAATTATGTCTGGGTGCCCACCAAGACATTTTGTTTTTCCAAGAATTTTTTTTTTCGTCTCTCTCTCGCCCTCTCTCTCTCTCCCTTTGTCTCTTTCTTTCTTTCTTTTTTTCTTTCTTTCTTTCTTTCTTTCTTTCTTTCTTTCTTTCTTTCTTTCTTTCTTTCTTTACGACCAAATTTATCCGGAGTTTTTCTCGGACACTATCATACCGAAATTCACTAAACTGACCTTGGTAACAGACCTACCAGTGATGTGCCGCACCTGGTTTCGAATAGTTATGATGTTTCAAATTATGCAAATTAGGAGCACCTGAAATTTTGAAAGCTCCAGATTTTCAAAACAATATGCAGATAGACACAAAGTTCCAATGTGCATAAACAGGTTTGTGACAACTGCCAATATAATGGACAGTATATGAAAGTTGAAGAATTTCAAACTATGCTAATGAGAGGCAATGGAAAATTTATAACTTGAATATCTCTAAAACTATTATACTTAGAGATGCCATTTTACCTTCAATTGATAGGTCTATGACAAAGCCGCATCCAATGAACCATGACCCAAAGTTGCACGATTCTACATTATGCAAATAAGGTGATTTTGCCGGATTTAAATTTTGAACAGCTTTAAAACTGTAATAGATAGAGGTGCCATTCCAACTTTATTCTATAGGCTTGTGATATAGCCACATCCAGTAAACCATGATCCAGAATTGCACAATTTCAATTTATGCAAATTAGGCAAATGTATAAAATTAAAATGTTGTATAGCTTCGAAACTGTCATAGATCTTGGTGTCATTCAACTTCAATTTATAAATTTGTGACCTGGCCACATCCAATGAACCAGGAACAAAAGTTGTAACATTTTAGTTTATGCATATAAGGACAATGCACAAAATTTATAATCTGTAGGACAATGGCAACGCCTACCATTTCAACAATTCTCATTTTGAAGTTACCGAGATTTGCTGTGAAGCATGTCTTTTTTCTATTTCACATTTTTGACTTTTTTACTGAAACCGTCAACCAGATTGACTTCAAACCTTGTGAGGATGTACCTTGGGTGGGTTGCTACGAAGATGGTTCAGAAAGCCACGTTCCATTGCTTCGGGTTTTTCATGAATTTGTTTGTTCTTGTTGGGGCCAATTTTTGAAAAAACCTTCTTGGAAACCACTCACGCGATTGCTTTGATATCCCACAGGAACACTCCTAGGGACTCCTAGTTCTTGATTTGTTCACCAGGTGGCGCTTCAACTCTTTTCCCAATTTTTGATGATTTTGCGTATGTTTTTGCTTTTTTCGACTTCATCTCCAGAACCGTCACTCAGATTAAGCTGTAAGTTGGTGGAAGGGTCAAACAAATTTGTTCACTACGTGGTGCTGCTATAGATTCCTGATTTCCAACGTTTTTAGCTCAGCTGACTTGTCAGTCAGTGAGTCAATAACTGAATATTTTACAAAACTTGATTTTTCTAAAAAAAAAAATAATAATAATAATAATTATGGTGCAATGATGAACCAGTAATCTCACACATGAGTTGATGTTAGTTTATGAATCATTACCATTAGGTTTACTTTGAAGTATGCTAGTATTTAAGTTTTATGATAAAATTCAAAACTGATTTTTGAGTATTCTCAGTAGTTTTTATGAAGTAAGGCTATTCTTGGTCCAACAAAAAGTCAAAGGTATTAGGCTGTGGTCAAAGGCAATAGCAGGGGCAACTCACATTAAAGTAATTAAGAATAATATGGCAAAAAAGTATATTCAAGGTGTCTTATCAGGTCAGACAGACTGTAAATTTTAAAAGAAGTGTCATTATTATAAGACGGCTCTGAGAACATGCTTAGCTGACCAACAGATTCATCACACTTGTGTTTCTGTAAACTTGGGACAGGACAAAATAGGTAGACACTGAGCAAAGGTACATCCCTACCAAGTTTGACATAGTAATAAATAAACACTTAGCAAAGGTACATCCCTATGAAGTTTAACATAGTGATCAATAGAAAGGGTGCGTTACAAATAAGTACCGGAATTGAAAAGAAAAATAATCACTCAAAATGAAATAATCACAGCAGTGCCACCTGCTGAACAACTTTCTTTGACCTTTTCACAAAGAATATATCAAGTTACAGCTTAATGTGATTGATCGTTCTTGAGAAAAAGTTGAGAAAAGCCTAAAACAATCAAAAAAGCATTTTAAAATGTACAACGCTACCTGGGGAACAAGTTAAGAACTAAGATTCCCAAAGAGTGTTGCTCTGTGATAGCAGTGCAATTGGGTGAGTGGTTTCAGAGGAGGAGATTTATTAAAATTTGTCCCCCCCCCAAAAAAAAAATCAACAACAAAAAAAAAAAAAAAAAAAAAAAAAAATCAACAAAAAAAAAAAAAAAATCTAAAAGTCATTTTAGCGTGACCACTTGGACAAACTTGGTGGAGACCCTTTCAAGGTCCGTGGCTACTAAGTTTGAAGTGAATCTGGTTGAAGGTTACGAAAAAAGAAGTGCAAAGAGTGAATTAGCATTAAAATGTCCAGTGACGTGCACACTAATAAATAGAGAAAGGGGAAAAAAAAAGAAAAAAGGTTAACAATCAGGATTTCACGGCAGTGCCACCTACTAAACAACTCTGTTTGACCCTTTCACAAGGAACATAGCCACCAACTTTCAGCTTAACTTGAGTGACAGATCTGGAGAAAAAGTCGGACCCCCCCCCCCCCCCCCACACACACACAAAAGCACATAGACATAGGAAAAAGAATACATTGCAACCTGGTTGACAAATTGAGAAAAAAGAGTCCCTAGGAATTCATAGCAGACGCTTTTTTTTACAGTTTGTCAACAAAAACCCCACAAAATTCATTAAAAAAACCTACAATAGGACTATGACAGTCCTGTGCTCAGCTGACATGTACATATGCCCTTGCGATTTTTTTTATTATTTTAAGATTTGCCCCCAAAAAGCAATTCATATAAAATCCAAAACTCGATGGAGCCTGTCCATTTGAATACATTTCCTAGAGACCCACCCAAGGTACATTGCCTTAAAATTTAAAATCAATCTGACTTACAATTTGGACAAAATGTTAAAACTGTGAATTAGCATTAGACGGACCAATTACGTACATGGTAATTAATAGGAAAGGTGCACTTTCCCGGTAAGTACCTGAATTGAAAAAATCATAAAAAATCAGGAATACACAGCATTGCCACCTAGTGGACCATTTTGTTTGACCCTACGACAAAGAACATATCCACCAAGTTTCAGCTTAATCTGATTTGACGGTTCTGGAGAAAAAGTCGAAAATAACAAGGCAAACAAAAAATCATAAAAATCAGGAAAGAAAATTGCAGTGCTACCTGGTAAGCAAATTCGAAAATATCAGTTCCTAGGAGTGTTCCTGTGTAATATCAAGGCAATTGGGTGAGCGGTTCCACAGAAGAAGATATTTTTGTTAAAGATTTGCCCCAAAAGGAACAAAAATCTATGGAGCAAAACTATTTGAATAACCTGCTAGAGATCGACCCATTTTACTTTACCACCAACTTGAAGTCAATCTGACTGACGGTTTTGCAGACGAAATCAAAAATGTGAATTAGCATCAGTATGCCCATTAACTTACACAGTAATCAATAGCAAAGATGCATTTATCGGTAAGTACCCGAATTGGAAAAAAAAAAATCGGTAAAAAATCGCAGCTTGGTAAACAAATTCAGAACAAGGATTCCCTTGTTCTGTTTCTGTATGGTGTCAAAACAATTGGTTGGGTGGTTTCAGGGAATATTTTCTTAGATTTGTCCAAAAATAGAACCAAAATATTTATTTAAAAAATGCATGACCAGTTGAACAAGTTTGAAGTGAATCTGGCTGACGGTTTTGGAGAAGAAGTCGATTGTTGACAACAGACGATGGACGAAGGATCATAAGAAGAGCTCAGCTACTGTTAAGCCAGCTGAACTAAAAAGCTGGTTGCAAAACGGGTGTGGTCTCTTTATGAAGGATTTTAAAATAATATTAAACTATATTATAGGCTTGTCCTTGAGGAACAAATGTATAAAATATATACAATTTTGGTTTGGATTTTGCACCTGTTTGTACTTAATTATACACCAATGATAGAAAATTCGTGTATTTTGAAATTGACACAATTACCCAGAAGAAGGGCTCATTTACAGTAAAAACAGTCTGTACACTTGTCAGTGTTACATATTTATTGCTTATCTTGTGGCCTAATTCAGTGTAAGAGATGTCAGGGTTTAATGTAGTTTAGGCAATGTTTCACCCTTGTCACGCTTGTAATTTCATATTACCTGAATGGGTATCATGACAAGTTACATTCTGATGCCTTTCAAGATGATCTACACAAACCAAACTTTTTATGATAGATTCTTTTGTGTACACAAGGCCACATCATTTTTCTCTTCAATATACGGACCCTCCTGTTTTCAAAATTGGCAAAAATGGAGAAAAATGAAATTTACAGAAATGGTGATTTTTATCGACTTTTTTTTTAATCAGCACATAGAGGTATAGAAAAGTCATATATTATCCTGTTAATTAACACTTTTCTTAGATATCGGCAGCTCTTACCTGTTTCTTTCTAATACACAAGCTTTAGAATACAAGGTTTATATATTTATCCAATTCAACTAGCTTGATAGAGCCAAAACAAAAGAACATATTTCTCAATCTACATTATCTCTCACTTTTTCGGGCTCCTTCCTATTTTCAAATGTTGGTAATCTAGCCCGTAAACCAAGAAAAAAAAAATGGGAAGATGGCTAATTGGCAAAGGTAAATCACACACGTACTGCTAGTTTACCTGACTTTTTTAGGGACTTCAATGTTAAAAGTGTTTCATTGATTACATTAAAATTAAAGTCAATGCTAAAAAAAGTTGATAATTGATAATTAAACGAATGCATTTTTATTTCATGAATTACATTAAAATGTATATATCCATAACATGGAAAGACTAAAACAACTGATTCAATATATCAGTTTAACTCTCTACCCTACTTGGTTACAGACTGTCAGCATGGGCAATATGAAAAGAATGCATTAGGATTTTATTTTTTTCCCAATGCTGATTAATATCTAAAATCAAACATTATATGTTCTCAGCGTGAGCACTACTTGTTCTTTAATTTGTACCAGTCAATATCGCATGAAAGATAAAAGAACGAAACATATATGTTTGAGAAAATGCATTTACAGAATCTAAAGTATGTGCACTGGGTAATGTATAAGAGCGGCCAGCTAGTTAGTATCACACAAAGGTTGCTATCACTGGCTTAAATTATGATAATTTTAATATTATGGAAATTGGTGGTATAAATGTTTTGATTTTGCACGAAAGAGGCAGAAAATGTAGGTTTATCTATAGCACAAAATGTGACCGCGTTGACGTAGAGAAACACTTGAAATTGACATGTAAACTAGCTGAGAAAATATTAACATTTCATAGTTGTGGTGAGATATTTATTTTAGAAATGAGCAGCTTTATATGCTTGTGCTCAAACACTGTGTGAGTTGGCTGGGACGGGGAGTGAGGTTTATGTTCATACCATACCAAATCTCGACAAAAAAGACCCGAAACTAGAGGCTTTTTTTGGGGGGGGGGTGTTTTGTGTGTGTGTGTGTGTGTGTGTGTGTTTGTGTTTTTTTTTTTATTTTAAGCGTAATCCTTTGTGACACTGAGATTGATTACACTAAAACAAAATTAAATTTTATGTACAGTAACATCATATTGTTGCCACGCTAATAAAGGCAGGTTTACATTCAAGGACCAGATATGAAATACCCCTATTCCCTATCACTATATTGTTACTGAGTAGAAGCCGGAACCTATTTTCATTTATACGTAATGGACAGTGTGTACATGGCTCAGATCAATGCCTTACCAAGAATATAGGCAGGGGGTTGCTTAGGTTCTACTCCATTCACAACCACCTTTCTTATGATTTTTCACAGTGCTTCATGTCTGCACTCAAAACTTATATTTGTAATTTCAGAGAGTTCATGGGGTTTCCCCCCATACATTGTGTGTGTGTGTGTGTGTGTGTGTGTGTGTGTATAATACATGCAAACAAATAGAGATCTAGCTTACTCATCTGAAGCGGTTTTCCACATCTGTCGGATCTCTCAGTGTCCAGCTTCTGCAAATCTGAGATGCTGGTTATACAGGTAAACTTAAGCATACAACATGGAACTGGACAGTGCTCTGTGGTCACCAGTGAACTAGCTTAGGTGTAGCCCTGTACTGGGACCGAAATGTTACGCATCTATATACAATGTGTCAGGGATCCGGGAATGTTTATGTTACTGCCAACATGTGTGCTGTTTCATTGCCATGATAAGACTACACTTTCAATTACAGTATGCTATTATTTCCGTGGTAGAATCTTTCAAAGGAAGGGGAAATTCAGGGCTAAGTGTATGATTCGTGGTGTGATGCTGACTGATTGCAATGAGGGCCAATGTCACTTTCACCTGGCATGATCAAATTGTCATTACGTGATGCGCATGTGCACACACACACACATGTGAATCAACCTTCCACGCCGATAACATAACACCCTATTGGGGGCCACTGACTGACAGAAAGAACATCTTTTTGTGCAGCCAACTGTTGATTTACTGCAAATGATGATGTGAAGCCCTGACAAGTCATGATGTTTTGCGATGAATCTCAAGACTGGTAGGCCTATGTACCCAATGAGAATACAGGAGTTCAATATTACACCATGCATGTGAGTATGTGAAATAGATGGGGTGGATTGGGGGGGGGGGAGGTCTTACACAGTTCCAAGAGGATCTGTGCTGCGCATCATGAAAGTAAGTTTCATCCATTTGTAAAGGACTTTTTTCACAAATACTGACGTACGTGCATGTAAATGTGTTCTGTGCCATTTGCATCAATTGTAACAAGAATAATAATGCTAGCAAAGAAAATAGCCTAATTTAGCTGATGCACTGAAAGTTTTAGTTGATTGGATGCTGTTCATACATGAAACTTGAGTGTATGGGTGTAAGGTAGGTGGGGTCCCATTTTTCTGGTAGAGTAAATACTGGCAAGTACGAAAAATCAGAGGCCTCCAGTAATGTTGGTATTCAAAAAGTCATATGCCCCAGTGCGGCAGTGCATAAATACACTGTACGCTTTCCCTCCCCCCTAATATAGTGCTGTTTTTTTTTCTTGAATTCATATAGTGATAAAACAACAATAATTTCAAATTTAGATCTTCATCAGGTTGAAATAAGTTTGTGCCATTGAGAATGTTTCATCATTTTTGTGCAGGCTTAACATCAAATTTCGAATGTATCAAATTGATTTTTTCATTCATCTTCATTTGTTCATTTGTTACTTACAATTCTGTACTCACTGGTTGGGCGTCCTCACTCATGTAACATAGAGGACTACTATTAAGACCAAGCACGCATTCAAAGGATTATTTTTACACGTTGCAATGTGTTGTCCCAGATTTTTTTTTCTTTTGACCTTATTTTTATATTGACATCAGACTCAAATGTGTTCTAAAGTCATTTAATTCATTTGGGTAATAAACAACATGTTTGAATGGGTTGAGTGTTATTACTCAACTAGCAGATTTAAGTACAAAGCTATATTTCAAAGGCTCAGTGTTTTTCCTCATTTGGAACTGATTTGGGAATATAGTGGTGCCAACTGAGTGTTTCCACTCATCCGAAGCTTTAAAATAGATACAGACAAGGTCTTAATGGGTGTTTTTCCTCATGTGGACCTCATTTGGATTTCTTATACGATCTGGGTTGAGTATTTTCACTCACTTATGGCTTTTGGAACTGATAAAAGAGGTCCATGTGAGTGGTTCCACTCATCTGGGTCTGTTAACAGGGTTTTGTATGGATCGAGTGTGTCCACTCAAAAAAAATCGTAGATAAGTGGATTTACCAGGGATTGACATCCAGAAATGGCGATAAAAAGTAACCATTTTCTGTAAAATTAAGCAAAAAAAAAAAAAAAAAAAAAAAAGACAGAAAGATCGAATTTTTGTTTTTTAAAGTAGAACATGTTATATGCTCACTAGGCAGCACATCAAAGTCTGCAACTACACCCTGGATTTGCCTTGAACTCCAAGTGAGGAGTCACTACTATTAATAAATGACTGAAACCATCATCTCTCAAGTGTGCATGCTCGGGAAACGAGGTACGTTTCATGTGTTAAAAGTACCTTGCTTTCAAAAAAGGAAAAGCAAGGTCTGGATCATGGTTTGGGAGATGACGTTAAAGCTACCTGGCATTCACAGGTGAGGTCTCAATCACGCAGCACCCCTGCTTTGGATGCTCAAGTACCATATGCATACCCACAAGCCTCGGTGACTGTGGCACTTGGCTTAAATGAAACTTGACTGCAAACATGTGTGGCACGGAGGATAATCCAGCATATCATGTTGGTTTTCTCTCTATTTAAGACGTCATTACATGGCCAGGCACAGCTCCCAACTAAAGTTCATTCTTCCATGGTTGCCATTCTGTCCTTGCCTCTGGCCCTGGCTTCAGTGGCAGTTCCTTCTGTTCAATCCTCCGGGAAAGGACCAAACCTGGAAAAGAGTGGAGGGATCACCACTGCTGCCACAAAGGAAAAGGAGTTGACTTGATCCCATCCCACTCCTGTACCTTGTCCTCAGAGATTTTTCCTCAAAACTCCCCAGAAGCTGTGCACTGATGGAATAATTATGGGCCCCCTGCTCCCAATTTACCTGCCAACAGCACCAGCTTGTTCAACTTCTGTACTGACTTATGATGGACTGAGAGTCCTGGACTCAACCCCCCCCCCCACCTCCCCCACATTTGTTTTAATTTGCTTCCAATCTATAGAAACACGTCCCTATAGACAAGGTTATTGCTTCACCATTACCAGGCTAAGAAGTATGACTAGAGACTCTTGCAAGCCAGCATTCTCAGTCACACTTTCTGTCCTATGCTGATGGAACCAGAGTTATACAAGGATAAGGACCAGCCCCAGAAAGCTGGCTCTTGTTTACATAGTCCAATCACTTCCTACAACTTCAGTACCTCCATCCATTGAGCAGCTCAAATACAGCAGTAGAAAAGATGGTAAAGGAGATGCTCTGTGATGTCAAAGCCTGCCTCCACACCATGAAGAGAAGACACAAAGAAACTGATGGCGATGGCATAGGTCGTTTACCTGACACAGGACCCTTGGTGCCCAAACCAATGTATGGAAAGACAAAGCAGCAGGAAGGAGCCAGTGGTGATCCCCTTCTCTTGGGGACCCAGTTGGACATTTGGATGGCTATTTGGTCTCATTGCTTGAACATATCTGAGTTGCTTCCTGAGAAACTGATATCAATTTTGAGTTACAAGACATTTCTGATTAGCTTACCAACAAGTTTTCTTTAAACAATTCAAAAAAACACATTCACAAATTTTCATATTTTGCTATGTTTAATGATTGCAACTTGAATCCTCATATTGGCAGTATACCATATCCAGAGAATAAATTAGTTCAATTTTGGGGGATTATTAGTACAACAATGCCTAGATTGAGATCTACTATTGAATTGTTCAAAGTCAAGCTTAGAAACGTCTCAACAGTTTGTGAATTATCACATGATTTATGGGATGGTTTCTTTTCATTGTAAGCCATGGAAAATCACCAGCATGTATGTAACAAATTTCAAACTATCTTTGGTAATACCTTTCCCTCTGTGGAGGGGTGCCGTAATTGGTTAGGTACATTTGGATACCTGGCCTTTTGTGTCCCTATGAGTTGACTTCATAGTAAGAGTGATTGATGGGCCTTTCTGACTTCATGGGACTGGATCTATTGACAACAACTCCTGTCTCTCTCTAGCAAAGTCGTTCAGTCACTGTTTAAATGGTGCAGCAGGGACAAAGAGATGTTCAAGCATCACTCGTCCCCTTCATTCCATGGGAGATTACTTACATATATGTGTAGCTCCAGGTGTGAGGAGCTTATGTGGATGGGTGACTGTATCTGGAGCCTGGCGTCCGCAATGTACGTCTTGACCCACCTATAGGCTGGAATTATATATGACCTGTCTGGGTTTAGATAAAGTGTTTCCCGCAGCTTTTGTCATGCAGATGTGTCATGGTTCATTTTGACAGTTCAAAGGCAATCACATATGTGAATGGACAGAAGGAACTCAGCATCCCTACTGTACTTAACTGAAATGTTCCTGCTTTGGTGTGCAGACAGGCACATAAGGCACAACGCTGGACACTTAGCAGGTGTCCTTGACATGAAGGCTGAAGAACCATCGTGTTGGTGTCAGGTGATCAGCTTGCTGAACCTGCTGATTGTCAGATTTTTGTGGGACTCTTTGACAACCCCTAACATCGACCGTTTTGCCATGAGGGATAACTACGAATCACTGGCCTTTATCTGCCTGAATCAGGACTATCAGGCTCGGGTAATGGACACTCGCTCAATATGTGGATGGATATATGGAGATGCATCTATCTTCCGACTCCTATGATCTTCAGGATGCTGGAGAAGTTCAGGGTAGGGAAAGTGGTACTAATCTTGACCGGCCATTCCTGGGCCAAGTAGTCATGATACATGAAGATTATTGAAATTAGTATGCAGCCTCCCAAACTAAGTTTGGAGAATCCTCAAGCTCTCCTACCATGGTTGTCTCTAATGTGACAACCTCAGTCTAATATACTTTCCTGGAATCCCGCCATTCCTCTTCTATTTGCTTCCTTACTGTCACAAATAGCATTGCAGATGCTACATTCTCAGGCAATGTGGAATTGTGAGTCACAGTGGATACTTCAACCCCACACCCTCAAAAGAGTGTGATTCAAAGTGGTCTGGGTTCAGCAATATGATGTTCAAATCAGAAACCTGAAGTAAACCATTGGAAACCCACCACTCAGAATAGACGGATCTTCTTGAGATACCTCCTTTCTAAACGCCTGAAGGTTCACACTGTAGCTTAGCTAACTATAAACTATTGTTTCCAAGCTTTGTTCATGAACAGCATGTATACTCATTATTGGCCAATCACCGTCTGTGTGGGCTTTTATATCAAGGCTCTTTCTGCTTATTTGGATGCACATGATCCTGACAGATCACTTTGGCCGGTTAGAGCTCTTACATTCTACTTCAAAAGAACAGGCCCTATCAGGAAAGGTAGATACCACTTATTGCAACCTCTACAGATGAATGGTTCGGCTTTTCAAATTATCCAGGAACATGCGCAAACACTGTTTTCAGGTAGGTCACCAAGGCAGTAAAGTATGCCTGTTTTGTGACAGACAAGATCACAGAGCTGAACCAATTGTACCAAATCAGAGCTAATGAAGCCACAGTCATCACTTCTTCCTGGGATGCCCTTAAACAACTTGCACTAAGTGACATTATATCTGCTAGGCTGTGGGGGCCAACAATATATTTGTCCTTCTTTAATAGACCGGACCTCTTCTATCTTGAGGGGAAATTTTCTAGCTTTTAGAAGCATATATATATACATATATATATATATATATATATATATATATATATATATATATATATATATATAACTTCAAGCCATGAACTAGTTCAACATCCTCTGGCTACCATTTCCTCTGGCAGTTATTTTTTGGTCAATCAAAGGATTCTTTACCCCTTTAGAGGATCTTGTCTTTAGAGTAGAGCACTCTGAGATACAATTCCTTTGGTCTGAAGTCTAAACTATCCCCCTCTTTACTCACTTAGAAATTTACCAAACACTGTGGATGGGTTTTATCTTTTGACACAAATCTAGAAACGCCAATATACATTTTTGATGGCAATACTTACATATACACCACCAAAAAAAAAAAAAAATCCACGAACTAGACTCCACATTAGATGATTTCATTCAACGGCCACTGTGAAAAACGGGTACAATTGGTCAATTCCGGTGGTCAAGTATTGGGAAAGGCAGCCGGTCAGAACAGAGTGTGTTGATAGCATCCAGTCCAGAGAACAATATGCAGTATATAATTTTTTGTGGGATAAAGTCTTAGAATAGATACAAACTAAAGCATATACCTAATGTTGTGGTAGGGTAGTATTGCTACCAAAATTATAATTAATGTCTCACTTACTCAAATTTAATTCCTTAGAAAGTCATATTGAACAGTTTATACCCAACCAATTGTGAGCATTGAGACAATGACCAATCACCACTGATGTCTTTTTGCTGTCTTCAATCTTCTCCCAGCATTTAAACTTTTACGTGATTTCCGCTCGAGGTCCATAGTTCATTCTGCTGTCATTATTCCTTGTTTCTGTTATACTGCCTTTGTCGTCTCTCTCTGAATGCTTAGTAGATTCATCTGGTTGACCTGTTGGAGTAAACTCTACATTTAGTTCTGGAACATCTGCTTTCCTCCACAACAACATGTTTTGTTGAGTACCTTCTTATTTCTACCTTGTAGATAATGTATACATCTATTTGATCTGTGTATGCATATTATTTCATACTCTTGATCCATTTTTTTTTAATTGTGAAATTTAGTCATTTCTTGTAATAAACCATCAGTGTATCTTCAACCAAAAGGTCTTGCATACTGCCATTTAATTTGAGTCTCAAACTGTTAGAACTTTTTTCAGCTTTCCGTGCGGTCCGTTGCCTCAACCTAAGTGACATATGTATTCTTTTCTGTGTTAAGAGATCTTTGCATTTCTCACGATGTGCGCTAACAACAGTGGCCTCTGACTTTGACATATTAAATAGAAGCGTTAATAACCTGTAATATGACAGCACCACACTGATATTTGTCTCTCATAACAATGAGATGGAACCTGCTCTCCCCCTCCCACCTTCTTGCACCACTAATGACTTATCTGACATTGTTGTTACACTTTTATTCCACCCTCCATTTTCCATCTCTTTTGGCATTTTATAATTTTTGACAAACGTAAGTGTGCCGTTCTTTGAAGTACTGTGTGCTGGTTTTCACTGATCTGGCATTGTTGTAACACTATTATTTGCCCCTCCATTCTTTCTATCTCTTTTGGTATTATATGATTTTTTTTTTCCAAAGGTAAATGTACAGTTTTTTTTTCAAGTACTGTATACAGGGTTTGACATCAATGCCTTCACCACGCAGTGACCTTTAGTACGTCATTGTAATAATACATAATAGTCAGCAGATGCCTTTTCGACCATTTGATTTTTATTTATTTAATAAATTAATTAATTAATTTATTTATTTATGTATTTATTTATCTGTCTATTTGTTTATATATTTACTTATATACTTGTTTACTTATTTATTTATTCATTAATTCATTCATTCATTTATGTAACTATCCATCTATCTATCTATCTATCTATCTATCTATCTATCTATCTATCTATCTATCTATCTATCTATCTATCTATCTATCTATCTATCTATCTATTTATTGCAAAGGATAAGTTTCTTTCCGGCTATATGAATGGTTCATAAAAATGTTCAGGAACATCTTTCCCTTTCTGTGTTAATGGATGGTTGCAATTACGTCCTTCACAAAAAGTTGCATGAGAACAGATTAACGGTTATGCTAATTGTTTGTGATCTTGGGGCATGTAACATTCATGTACGAGGTGTGCAAACATATCTTTATGAAGATATGTTTGCTCATACCAGGACGGATAAAAAAGTGTTGTATGTATTGTCCGTATGCTGCATCTCTGTGATATCTATCGCATTTTTATTCTTAGTGGCGAGTGGTGTCAAATACCATATAATTTTTATGGTCCCTCTTTAATGGAACATAAGTCTTCGCATTACAGTCCCATGGAATATTCATAAGTTCGTTACATTTCAAAAATTATGTGAAAGTCTTGCTCTGCTTTCTTGCAAATGTTTTTTTTTTTTTTTTTTTTTTTTTTTTTTGTTTGTTTGTTTTTTCTGTTTTTTTTTTTTTTTTTGTCTTATGTTATTTTTTATTGTTGTGTTTTTCTTTTTCTTTTTCTTTCTCATGTTAGACAATGACTGTGTACAGTTTTAATATGAATAAACTGTTGTGAAAATAAAATCGCTACCTCTCTCTCTATCTTTCCTTGTTTCTATTTGTCTATCTCCTTCTCTGTCTCCCTGCCCCGATTGCTTTAGACTGCCTAACTAATATGACAAATAATCCTGGAGACAAAAAGGTCATCCCACTGATTTAACAGGGGATTCGTGTGTAAGAATATGTATGGGGAGTCACTTCACGATATCAAACCAATGGCTCTATCACCTCTTTGGGATGATTTAGTTGTCATTTTGGTCTTCCAGGTCCACCTTTCCTCTTCCCTCCTCTGGGTTCTAGCTGTACAGTCTCCTGGCAACCCCAGGCTTGGTCACTTTTACAATATTTGTTTTGCGGGAGTGATCGGTGGTAGCATTGGCTATCCTATTCACACTACATAACATTCTATCTTACACGCATATTCTGCACTTAAGGTGGCAGCTCTGGAGCTAGTGGGCGATGAGACTGGCAACTTCGGATCGCAATTACCCATTGATTTTTTTCACAAGGATATTAAACCTGTATATTTTATGATTACTACATATCCATAGAATTGTATCCATAGGTTTTTTTTGCAGGATTTGAATTTTTTGGAGATTTCATAGCATTCTTTCTGACTTTCAGATTTTTCGCGCAGAGGTCGTACATAATTGTTTTGTTGTTGTTGTTGTTGTTGTTGTTGTTGTTGTTGTTGTTGTTGTTGTTGTTGTTGTTTTGTTTTTTGTTTTTGTTTTTCCAGTTGAAATAAGAGAAATTTAAAATACATATTCATGTCCAGGATCGAACTCAGTGGCTAGTCCTGAAATAGCATAAATAAAAAGTTATGAAATTTTTAATTTGGACCTGACAGGTTGTTAATTTCCCTTCTATAAATTGCTCCAAAAGTGACGAAAGGGGTTGTCAAAAAAAAAAAAAAAAAAAAAAAAAAAATGGGAACCGTTCCAGGATATGATATATATATATATATATATATATATATATAATGTCCGTTGATTTTAATGTGATAGGGCAATTTGTACCTTCCGTGAGGCGAGATACAAATTGCATACGTTGAGCAAAGAACAGTTCCGAGAAAATCGCATTAAAAAGAGAAAAGGTTCTTATGCATTTAGGGCTGTTTTATGACACATACTCATTTCTTTTGCCATGTGTTTTAATTATTGTGTGAAATAAAGCTGTAGTTTTACCTCTGTGATGTTGTCATTAAACAAAAATATATTTTGTGGCTTAAATCCCGACTTTTTTTCTTGTTTGGGTGTGGGTGCACATGCGGCTTTATTTATTTTTATTTTATTTCATTTGTCCGTATTTATACTGGGTAGTCTGATCAGTACCAAGGCACTGTTCTTCCTCACTGCCCAGTGTTACAAAACAAATAAAACAGGTAAACATACAGAAAAACATACATGTAAAAGGCATAATTAAAACATGGAATATATACGGTAAAAGATCAGGCAAGTCCATAGGTAAAGTATCACAGAATTAAGAGGCATATATGTGGTAATAGCGTTTAAAACAGTCAATGTTCATTTCTCTGAGCACCAGTGGTAATTTGTTCTATTGGGAAGCCCCAGAAAGAGAAAAGGTTCTCTTGCCATAGTCAGTCTTTGGGGCCGTAAGTTTTACATTTCCATGAATGCTGCCTCCTGTCAGATATGTATGACTATCCTGAACTTTATCAAACATTGTGCACAGATATGGCGGGCTACTTTTTCTGATACTTTTGAGCACCAGAACTGATTTGTGGAATTGACGTCTGTACTCCAAGGTTCTCCATTTTAATTGGTAGTGCATGCTAGTAACACTGGTACGTTTATCAGCCCCCAGAATAATCCTGGCTGCTCTGTTATGGAGTATTTGGCTTCTGGATTTTACTGTTTCAGCACCGTTCCCCCAGATGATATCACAGTAATCCATTTGAGATAATACTAAAGTTTTATATAGAGTATGCAACGTTTCTGGTCTTAAGAACTTTTTAGGCGTCCGAGTAAGGCAATTTGTTTGGACACTTTGGATGCAAGATAATCCACGTGAGTTTTCCAGTTCAAATTAGTGTCCCCATATACACCCAAATATTTGAAAACATTGACTATTTCCAAGGAAATGTCACTAATAGTAATATCCAATTTGACATCACGAGTTTCATATTTACATATTACGGGACAAGTAAGTGCTAATTTGTTTTTAGTCTCGAAATCTTAAACTTGAGAATTATGAAAGAAGCCGACTAATTGATCAATATATATGTATATATATATATATATATATATATATATATATATATATATATATATATATATATATATATATATATATATATATATATATATATATATATATATATATATATATATATACGGTTCTTTTCGGAACACGGAGAATGTATCTGACTTTAGATATTACCGGTGAGCAGCAGTGCTTGCTTTTTTACATGAAATTTAGATTATGTTCTCTTATGTTTAGATAAAGCTTGCAGCTATGTATTCCTCTCATTATATATATATATATATATATATATATATATATATATATATATATATATATATATATATATATATATATATATATATATATATATATATACGGTGGTTGAAGAAGTGGAAAACAAGCAACCAGCCTGTCATGTTGAAAACGTTGATTTTCATTTAGTGCGGACATAATCTGGACATGTGATATGCATTTGTTTTAACACTTAATGTAGAATATCATGTGTCTGTTCAGATATAGCAATGAGCAAGGTTATCTTGTCATTTCATATGTGCACAATAATGGTTGGAATGATAAGCCAGGCTGCTATTCTATCATGTGGAAATAACTGAGTGTAGTGTTAACAGAACATGATCGGACTAGGAGAAGTGCCTTCTTCATTGAATATATATATATATATATATATATATATATATATATATATATATATATATATATATATATATATATATATATATATATATATATATATATATATATATATATGCGTAATTTCCATAAATGCCTGTCACTACGTTTACCATTATTAGAATTCGATCGATATAAATAGCATTCTGTGTCATGTAAAGGACCAAATATTGACTGCCGTACTTTAGAAATGACACAGGAGGAAACATAAATGGTTCTAATGAGTAGGCAATTATGTCACACATTACAAGGTAAAGAAGATATATGTCGGTATTGTATTTGAGTGTGTTTGATATGGGGCGGAATTTGTTGATTTAGAAATTGCCCATAAAACGTAAAAAAGTTTTGGATAAAGAGTGCTTCTTATATTTGGTTGCGCGGGTGTTTGTCAGAATGATCAGCAATTTGCCTTTCTTTACCAGAGATGCGTGGGCAAATTATATTTGAAACCTACGGTGCAAGTTTTGGGTTGAATATAAAAAGAATGGATTTATTCACAGCATATGCAACGCTTTTTTATGTAAAAGGATGGTTGATTTAGGAAGCATGATAACTGAGACCTTATCATGGCGGCAGAGAAGATATTCCAATGAGATCAGAGGTCTTCCAATGTGTTCATATCGTATTCCATACGACTTAACACATATTAATAGGATAACCATACATGGGACTCAAGCCTAGGTGGTCCGGCTTTGAAATGCATGAACTTGCTGGACAAGATGCACGTTTGTGAATGAAGATAGGCATACAACACACATAAACTCTACTTCGGGTATACCTTGTGACATGTGCATATACATGAACAAGCAGAAAATTACATCAAAGCCACTGAAAGCAGTATTGAAATATCACGGAGACAAATGAATAAAACGCGTGGCGAACCCGTCTATTGTGCCTGTTCAAGGTGATTTCAGAAGCAGGAGGTAAGGTTTCATTCTGGCTTCCCAATTTATTTCTTTGATCAGGAAATAACAAACAACAGTACCGCCAAAATAAGCGAGATGGCGAGTATTGCCTGGAGCAAATGACCAAATAATGTCCACCCTTCACCTCGAGCACTGAATGCATTTTCCAGTTCCTTACAATGGAAGTATTCAAAACATCAAAGCTTTTTTTTTCAGTCAGCGAGCCAACTCGGCACCAGCTTCAACCAATGGTACATATACATTAACATGTCCACCGTAAATTGGCCAGTATACCATTTAGAAAGATATATTTCATCCAATGTTTGAACTTCTGTTTGTATGTGTGTTCTAAACTTTCCTACGCACAAATAATGAAGAGAGAGTAAGACAGAAAGAAAGAAAAGAAAAAAGAAAGAAAGAAAAAAGAAAGACAGAAAGAAGAAAGGAAGAAAGAAAAAACAGAAAAAGGAAGAAAGAAATAAAGGAAGAAACAAAGAAGAAAAACAGAAAAAGAAAGGAAGAAAGAAAGAGAGAAAGAAAGAAAAAAGAAAGAAAGAAAGAAAGAAAGAAGGAAAGACAGAAAGAAAGAAAGAAAGAAAGAAAGAAAGAAAGAAAGAAAGAAAGAAAGAAAGAAAGAAAGAAAGAAAGAAAGAAAGAAAAAGTGAGGGAAAGAAACACAGAAGGCAAGAGACAGTCCATCTTACTTATTTTGTGCATTCTGCAAATTTGGGAGCCATCTGGTGTGTGAATTATACCTGTTATAAAAGACGGCCTGATGAAACGAACAAAAGGGACATATATCAAAATTACCTTCAACAGTTTCCCCTTTCCAAGTGCGCTCTGGGCATCAACCACGAATACAAATGGAAAAACACGAGTCTTACCTGTCATATTCTGAATCCGCCTGCTCTCCGACATCATTGTATTAAAGGTTTGTAAAACCTTTGTATCTCTATTGGACCTATGTTTCTAATTTGATACATAACAGAAAACAAGAGTGTTGTGACAGTACAGTAGTCAGCTGACGTTCCACGTTTGAAAGGTCCAGTTATAAATATAAAAAAGGGCAACATAGGCAGAAAACAGGACTATCATTTCGCAAAAATGCAGTCCCATTAGTTCTTCACTCATCATCCAAAAGTTATATTGACAAACGTTAGCCTCGATATTTGTGAGTTTTTACAAATTGACACATAGAAGTGTCAACCTAGAAACGAGTGTATTCTCACTTTTATTTTACCTTTGAATCAATACTTAGTCAAGCCTTGTGGTTAGATAATGAAGGTGGTATTTAGGTATACAATTGGAATTTGTGTCCCTTTTCACCAATGTTACACTTTTTAACCTCGCACTATATTTCAACTAGTGTACTTGTAACTTGCCTACTGTGACACTGTGTATAAGTCAAATGTGTGGCCAGGTGCATTTTTAAATGCAGTTTAAAATGACATGACGCTGCAACTACGTATTTAAAACACCTTTAAATATGATTAGATCAGACCCTGGATGTGAAAATATCTTAGGCGTAGGAGCATGTTTGTATATTGATGTATATGGAAATATTTTGCTGTACAGTAATGCAGATGGTGATTATTTATAAGAAGGGTGGTTTAAACTACTGGCTAATACAACTGAAATTCCTTCATTGTTGGGTATGTGCGAAAGTTCTGCTTGTAGTTTATCCACCGTGTGCTGTGATTGATACACCCATTGTAAATTGGTTGTTCTGGATGACGAATATGAAGATGGGTAATGCTGCTATCGCATACTATTTACTAACTAATGACTTTTTGTCAAATGTTATGTCACTTTCCGAAAAACCAAAATGTCAACTCTGGACCCTTTATACTCAAGTTTTGAATCCTGGATACAAAGTCAAATAGAGCTAAGAATTCGAAGAAACCCCCAAAAAAGTCTTGGGACGTAATCGACAGGGACAAATTTGTCCTGAATGAAGCCTTTAATATGATAATGACGCTACTCTAATTTGAAATCCGATGTACAGTCCATTTTACTGAATTTTGGCGTAAGCATAAATCGTACCAAACAATGTTACTTTTGCTTAGTTGAAAATTGTGGTTTCGCTTAGCCATTATATACTGTTTTTAAATAGAACTCCAATTGCAGCCTTCAGTTTGCCCTGTAAAAGCTAGTCCATGGATTTGTTTTTGTCCTTTTTGCATCCCCTTAATTTGTTTAGATTAAAGATGGCAAGATAAAACAAATGTTTTCGCGAGATAAACAGGGGAGTTATCCAACGGTAGGCAAGAAAAGTCAGTAGCCGTGGCTCTTTTTCTCTGCTAAACAATGGATACACCCATATCTTCTATAGAATAAAAAAAGTGGTTTTCTCATGCATATACACGAGGTACCTTCAATTGCCACGCCTTGTAAATGTCTTTTTATATCAACTATTTTTTAATTGCGTATTCAGCAGGCTAGGCAAAATTGAATAGATTTCCATTGTTCTCCACGTCCGCAGACCATTTCATACACTACAATTCCACACATCATCAATGTGATAAAGGGTACCTTGTCCAGATTGTCAACTAGTTGCAGTCACTACACAATTGCGTAGAATCGCTCAAATAGTGTAGAATCGTGTTTATGTTTCCATCATCATGTTATTTTGCAGGACAAATCGACTAGCTCCGTTAAGTATGTCAGTGTTTCTCAATCAAGTAAAGGTAATAAACTCTATGGCTCATTTGTAGGATGGCCTGTCTGGTCCGAAAACCAACATGAGCTCTTTTAATCGGATTTTTATCAAAAACACATTTGTCTCAAAATTAGCCAGTGCAAATGTTGACTGCTTAGCAGACAATGTATAACTACGCTTTTAAGGTAAATATAATATACGTGGTAATGATATCTACTTTGAATCAAATCGAGGGGCATGAAGAGACCAAGCGATCGCATTTCCTCGTCATCGTTTTTTTGTTTGTTTTATTTTAATATAATCTGAATGAACATATGATATATATATATATATATATATATATATATATATACATATACATGTATATGTATATACATACATACATGCATACATACATACATATATATATATATATATATATATATATATATATATATATATATATATATATATATATATATGTGTGTGTGTGTGTGTGTGTGTGTGTGTGTGTGTGTGTGTGTTGAATGTTTAACAATATGTTACTACACTGGGTTTTCTTTTGAGTGTAAATTGCATCAAAAATATCTTTACGAATGTGACGTTTCAGTTTAATCCAATTATTGAAGGGCTTGTTGTCTTTGCCTGACAATGGCCAAGGATAACTGCAACTTTCCATCTTTACTTGGAACATCCTGTCTGTATCATTACAGTCGAAGTTAAGCAATACTTCATTCCTAGGTTGAATAGAGGGTATTTGCTCCATAAATTACAGTGTAATTTTTAGCTCTGCTGTCTTGTCAGTGATCTGAGCTTATGGCGCAGGTCTGCATATGTCAGCTTTTGCCTGCTAACGAAAATTTACATTTGAATTTTTTAGCAACTATTGACCGATCAAAACATGATTGGAATATACGCAGAGTGGTCTCGCCACTGGACCTTCCTTAATGTGTTTGCTAGGATGAGCTATTCTTTTGATCTGTCCTTTCTGTTTTTTTCCACTTTTTCAAATCCATACGTTTTTACTTCTCCAAACCAGTCAGCCAAATTCACCTCAAATCTGGTGGGAATTACATTGATTAGATTTCAAAAAAAAAAATCAAGTAATGGTCACTTTCCATTGATTGTTAGATTTTCTTAATGCTGCTACTACTACTACTACTACTACTACTACTACTACTACTACTACTACTACTACTACTACTACTACTACTACTACTACTACTACTACTACTACTACTACTAATATTACTACTACTACCACTACTACCACTACTACTACTACTACTACTGCTACTACTACTACTACTATTGATGATGATGATAATAATAATAACAATAATAATAATAATAATAATAATAATAATAATAATAATAATAATAATAATAATAATAATAATAATAATAATAATAATTTCATCAGCAGCATTTTCATTATGTTACGTCGTTTGTGGCAGACCTAAATTGAAAAGAAATTGTTTGGCAATTGCTTAGAAATTGCAAAGGAAAGCAGTTCTTGGTATCCCTAGACCTTATTTTTTCCAATGAATGACTCGATTTATCTCCATTTTATGCGTGGCTTTACTTTTGACTAATGCAAAACCGTGACCCTAAAAAAACGTTTGAGTAACCGTCGGCCAATTTCATTTAACGCTTGGTAGAGATATACCATGGGCTGGGTGGTCTCGCCTCAGTTTCGTCAACAGGTCACGCTTTATTTTTTCTACAAACTGTAGTTCCGCTGCTGTGCACTCCGGATTCATAAGCAACTTGGATACTTAGCATAAAAGTCCATGCATGCATTCCTGTTGATAACTATGTACGTATTTACACATTCTTTCTTTGATGAAAATGACTGCACTTCATGGTTGGCACTGCTGAGGTCAATCACGACATACTTTTGATCTAACACACACAAAAAAGAGCAAAAGCTGTTCACACAGCCCTTTAGTTTTGTGTGTTGAATCAGGCCACTTC
>OZ026616.1:22374526-22392026 GCA_964020975.1 Hermodice carunculata | reverse complement strand
TTCACTTATGCATGCCCAGCTGACTTGGTCTTAAGCATTCTTATTTGCTATCTGTGTATTTGTCACTGTCATATTTATCATGCTATTTATCTGATTGTCTGAAATATTTACGCAGAGATAAATCATATATGCATGACTAACCCTCGAATATCCCACCAATTGCAAACCATCAAATGAAACAAATACCAATATACTAGTAGTGATATGCATTTAGGAAGATTTTCTGTAGCCAATTACTCCGTGATATAGCTTATACTCTTGTATGGCTGCAAATAACTATTGACTCATACCAAAATAAGATCAAAACAAGTCCAAGCACAGGTCAAAATATTCTTCAAAACTTAATGATGTGGACCATTAAAATGCATACCAAAATTGAAAAAAAATATGGAATACAGTAAGCAAAAACGTTGCTGGAGCGATTTTCATTTTGTAAATCCAGCGATTATATGTAACAGAACTTTGGTCTAATTGCATTGAATTTGATGTTTGTTGTTTTATTTTCACCTCCTGTTACTTTAAATAGCAAACATATTTTTCTTAACCTTCCTATCTACTTTACTTTGGCGAAGTAAAGTGCACGTTCTTGTTTGTTTTTGTATGCTTGTTTGTTCGTTTGTATGTTGTTGGGTTTTATTTTGTTTGTTTTTTGTTTTTGTTTTTGTTTTTTATTTTTGTTTTATTGTTTTTTGTTTTTTTTTGTTTTGTTTTTTTTTTTTTCTTGGTTTTTTGGGGTTTTTGTTTTTTGCTTTTTGTTTTTGCTTATTTTTTTCTTTTTTTTCTTTTGTTTTTCTTTATGTTTGTTTTTTTTTCGGGGGGGGGTGTTTGTTTGTTTATGTCTCAGAATAGAGGGGCGAAATAATTCTGTGTTGAGTTCTCCAACATAAATTTGCATGCGTACTTTGAGGCTAAGCACACTTTACAACAACTGAAAAACTCAAATTTGGGGATGGGTGGGTATAATTTTGCCTGTTTTGTCTTTATCAAAACATTTATTTCCATTGACGTGTTCTTGAATTATCAAGCGGAATCTAGTTTATGATCGCACTTAATTGGGTGGCCATGACTTGACACAGGCAATAACCTTGCATTATTCATTTTATATGTAATCAAATCCACAAACCTCACCATATTGAGCAACATCGTAGCATAGCGAGTCCCTGTCATCAATGTCATCATATGAGGACAAACATGTACACGTCATTCAAATACATTAGCCTGCGAGCAAAATACATCATAATGTATAATTTCAAGCTAGGGCCAATTTGCCTCCCGACATGAGGCTACAATGGCAATTTGCACCCAGCATGTCCTTGGCTCATGGTAATTTGTTCATGCTGAAGTTATGCACCTGATGTTCGATAAGTGCCCTTGGCCTTTTCTTTCGGGTTATGACCTTGGAGGAAAATACCTTTTCGCTCATACCTCGAAAGGTCTTCCCCGATTTTTATGATCCTAACCTCTGCTCTCTCGAATAATTATCTACAACTCATAGCTTCGTCGAAAGTAAAGATGTTATCCCTACATATCGGTTACTATATTTCCCGTATGTGTCTGGCAATTCAACATACCACTGATACCGCAGGGTGCATATGTCGAGCAGCCGAAGAACGTTTCTATGTGCCAGCATTGTAATCACCCGACCAGAATATGAACTTCAAAATTGCAAGGGCCTGAGGCGATTTAAAGATAAGTTCTAGATCTACACTTGCTTTGCATACCACCTTCCACATGCGGCCTTTTCAAGGATTTACCTATGATGATACAATTTAATACATGTATGTTTGCAAGCCAGAAATAGATAAACACGGAAGCAATAAATACATCTTATAAACTACTAACATTGCTACGGATGTGTCATTCCTCGAAAGAAACTGCCCGCAGTAAACATTCAAGTGAACCTTGCAAATACATTTTGACCGACATGTCTTCTTAAAGCCACAAATATTGTCCAAACAATATTTCTAATTTCGGAAATTTAAAAATAATTCAGAAATATAAGCTCACGCTCGTGGACATTACACTAAATGCGCATATTATCCATGGCACTTTATGCTGTTGCATTACTGAACCCTATATTTTATAGACAACAGATCATGTATGTTAACCACATCTTGAATGCTAGTTGAGACTCCATGAATCTTTAACTAATTGTCAAAGAAGACCGTTGAATGAAAAACGGGATTGTAGGATACAAAGAAATCCTTGAACATTCCTCGGAATGTTGTACATACATATACCTATCGATATCATCGGATAACCCAATTTAGCTCCAGTACAGCGGTACTGCAGGCAACACACGCGTACAATATTCTGTCAAAGCGAGGACAGCAGGCACCAACAAAGCCAACAAATATTGTCTGAAAAGTACAAAAAAGCGTCTACTGTGAATGCTACCTTTTGCCGTTGTCTGTTTATTTGATGTTTTTTGAGGGTCATTGTCTGATCTTGGACGCAGAGATCAAGGGTCGATGGTGGCATATCTGGTTACATCCTACCCCCCAAGAGTCTTGCACTGCACTTCCGCGTAGTTCCTTTGTCTGCTATCAGGACTGCAAGGCTTGCAGTCTTCACTTTAGGAGTTTCCTGTCTGGATTAAATTAACTGTACTATAATTTTGTCACTTTGTCGTCATGTATTTAGATCTGTTGCTTGCAAGTGCCTGTCTCCCAGGCCATTAAACCATTTATGCATATCCAGAATTTGCCAATTCTATTAAGTAAAACTTGCAAACGCAAATCAATTGTGAATTTATCATCAGTTGCCCACACCATTCATTTGTAACTAGATGTACGTTAATTTATCAGACTGGTTTGCATAATGAGCATTCGAAATATCGCAAAAGAAGCACTGCACGTCCATCCTGTTATTGAGGAAGGATAGAAGTATTCATACATTTACGTCAAACTAAAGTTTATAAAAGATGGGAAAAAGGAAACCTGCTGCGACCTTTACAACCCGTAAACTTATTTGACAAGTATGTTGTTGAAATCTCTTTGATAAACTTAAGAAGTCAAATATAGTGAAGAAAAATGGGTATTGCTAGAGATAGATTTGACCAGTTTCACGTGCTGATCTCGTCGAATCAATTTATGGCAAAAATGCTCTCGGTAGAAGAGCACTGGATACTGGTGTGAGAGATGCTTAAGAAACGCGCTAGACTGTATCAAGCATTACAAAGTGAACACAATATTGTTAAAAAATAATATTCAGAATGCAGAGGTGCATCTGTAGGTACAGTTAACGCCATTAAGTGTATAAATGGTGTGTCATATACGGTCTGTAAAGTATACTATGGCAACTGGGATAGTAGATGGGGCCCCCATATGCCGCCTTCGATATATGAATTCATTGATACATCTGCTCCAGATTCGCAAAGGCCAAATAAGCAATTGCTACTTTCAATTGTAGCTCCTATGTTGTGAAGCAATGTCTATTATTCATTTTACACATACTACCACGACGTAAACCAAAGCATGGGTGAGTACGCAATCCGTTCACTTCTTAACAGGGTAAAAAAAATGTCACATTACCCGAAATGAAACACTAAGCCTTTTGAGGTAGCCATTCTCTAAGTATTTAAAGTAAACTTGCAACAGCAATAATGTATATGTAAAAGTAAAGGCAAATGTGAAATGTACTAATAAACTTAGAATGATGCGTTTTTGCCAAAATATATAAGGTATCGCGTTTACTGCCAAATTATTCAGTAAATGTTACATACATAAGGACTATTTATGGATTTATGCAAGCATTGACAACTGTAAACGACCAAAGATTTCATATTTTCATGAACATGATTGAATTTGTTTCTGTTGTTTTTACTAATTCGTGCACATCTTGCAGCCTCGATAGACTACATGATTAACATTTCAAATATGCGGTGAACGTAGCCAGACCTACTCTGCAGATCATTCAAAGTTTGTGTGCACTTGCATAGAAAAAGATAAAACAGATTTATTAACTACTAACTCTTATTTCAATGAAAACACTAAATGTAAGCCATGAGCCGGGCACATCATTATAAGATAAGTGTAGGGTTTACATACCATGTAATGGGATTGGTTTAAACATATTTTATTACAACACAATTGGGAAACAGGGCAGAGCACTATATAAATCCCTATGGAATTTATGTAATGGGATTGAGGATATATAATATATTTAAAGTATTTGCATTGAGTGCTGAGTAAATTGTAATGAAGTTACATGGCGTAAATGGTATTCCTTTGAAGTTTCAAGAAAATTCTATTACCATTGGTTTCTGGGCGGCTGTTCAATCGTATATATAATTTGATGTCTAATATAGCAGAAAACACGGATTTACAAATATCGTACCATCTTTGGGACACGTCGTTGATGCATATGTGTTAAAATTTTGAGTTTGACCTGACAATCTGTGAATTTGGATGCTTATTTGGCCTATGACCTTAATGTTTAAATGTGGTAAAAATTATATGATATTAAAGTTGTTTTTTTCTTTTTTTTTTTTTTTTTTAACATTCGGTATTATGAATTTGAAAAATTGGTGTTTGCTTTATTGTTTGGGTCATTATTCACTGGCTGAAATTATATAATAAACTCAGGCTGCAACAAATGGCCTGAGCATAGATGTATGGCAATGCTTTCATTGGATCATTAACGACACTGTTGAGCAGTCTTGTAAAACCAGCATAGGTTAACGCGCGCGTTTGTTAATATATCAGTAGTTTGGAAATGTAAGCATGCATTCATTTGCTTGGCATCGTTATTTTCAAGAGGACATGTATACACCAGAATAAAAAAAAAAGCAAATGTCCAGGATTAACTTATACGTAGCTTATTTTCAAACATCACTTCGTTTGAAGCATTAAATTGCCAAAATATGCATTTCCTTTGCGCAATGCAATAAACTGTAAAAGCTGAATATTCTACTTCTTTAATTTATATTTCTACGTAGACCACAATTATAACAAGTACTTAAGGAGTAATAAAATTTCCACTACTCTAGGGAAATATGTAAACTGTGAAACCCTGCATATAAAGACCCAAACAAAACAGTTACCACTGTGGATTATTTGAATCGTGCTTGAGTGGTAAAATGCCCCCTTCACAATTGTTCAGGCTAAACATAACAACGCTAGCAGAGTATCATGTTGGCCGGTTGCATTAACGTCTGGTTAAACTGTGGGCCATCACTGACACACACGATATTTATTTATAGTCAAATAAACAGTTTATGCACAGCAGAATGTAAAGTGAGACCCCTAATAGTATTGTATGGTATTATTTTCTAACCGTTTCTCAGGGGTCAACTTTTCGGCATTGATGATACATGGCCGGGGAAACCAGCGAAGCATCTACCATGTATTCTTAATTTCGTATAATGCTGAAGTATGTCTGGCTCACACAATCTCATTTGACCCTGGTCACGTATTGAGAGGCGCTATATGAAAACAAACCCAAAGGGAACTATTGGCAGAACAGATATATTGCCAATGTCAATGTGAGTAGTATCCTGTGTAAAATCAAGCTACCTTCATTGATAAACTTTCGAAAAACCTTTTCGTGTTTCTTTTCCTTTTTTTTTTTTTGTGTGTGTGTGTGTGTGCGTGTTTTTTTTTCCACAGTGTGTATGTTTCTTTGAAACTGCATCCCATGATTGACATAGCAACGTACCTAATGTTTACAATTCCGTGTTTTTAGAGTTGTTCATCAAAAAATGATACTACTCTGAGCCTTCAAGCACTTGTCCAATAATCGTCTTCAAAGAAAATCTACTTTTCATAAACTTATCTAACCATTGCTTTCAATAATTTAGACATGGCCAGTTATCGCTTCTGTAAACCGTTAATTTTAATGATTAATATTTCAATGTCATATCAAGATCAGTTGAAGGTTAAATTTAAAGAACCTGTACCGGCGTCCACGCAGATAATGGATTACACTGCCTAATATTTTCATGATTTTTGTAAGAGTATGTGTTGTCATTTTACGGCATTCTGTTTCGTTTTGCTTGATTATATATATATATGACCGTTACTTTTGTGATATGATTTGGTACCAATAATTCTAGTAAGCGGGAAACCATTTGCCAAAATCTAACACAGCGTATACTGGAAAAATGGTAACACCTAAAACCTGCTAGGAGCTTCCCCTACGTGCTGACCATTTGGTCATTGACCTTCAAGCAGCTTACGTAAAGGTAGCTCATTGATGATACATAGCCCGAGGAAACCAGCAAAGCATTTACTATGTAATCTTAATTTCGTATAATAAAGATATATGTCCGGCTTCACACAATCTGAATTGACCCTGGCCACGCAGAGAGGGGCGCTATATGAAAACAAACCACAAGGGACCTACAGATAGAACCGATGTATTGCCAATGTCAATGTAAGTAGTATCCTGTGTCTAAGAATTGAAGGTGGAGGTTGCAACATGCGAAAAATTATGGGGTACTTGTATGTTGCATCAGATATGGAAAGGTGGCAGAAATCTCACACCAAATTCTGAAGAAACAAGATTCTGACAATATGATAATTGATTCCTTGTCACTGTGCCCTAAAAGATGCAGGGAGCTGGGTTTTTTTTTTTTTTTTTTTTGTTTTTGTTTTTTTTTTTTTTTTTTTTTTTTTTCTTTCTTTATCAGTAATTGGGATGTATTCTTATAGCATGTAGCTACGCATATTTCATGAAATTAATAATCTTATATACCATTCCTTTTGTTTACCACGGACTTTGTTCAGGCAACCCTCCATGCGCTGGTACTGTGCCAAAAAGAGACAAAATAAAGCCCAGTCATGATGACAAGTATCCAAGACTTTTAGGAGATATTGTACTTTATTACTGCTGCACCATAAGCTCTCAGTACTACAAGCATAGTATTTAGATATAAGTGGTACATCGAAAAGGTATTAGTTATCACAGGCATAATGGTGCCACTACTTCTTGTTTCAACTTTTTCAGGGCTGTTGGGTACATCCATATTACACTGGCATGTAACCAGGAAAACCTAGTAATCACACATAAAGAATTTTGTCATATTGTAAAAGCATTTGAGAAGCTATCGAGGTTGTATTTTACTGAAATCCTATGTTGTTGAATGAAATCGTAGTGTTCTCTGTAGGCAGGAATTTGGAAATACGTCATACAGTATGGACATAGTATGCATACTGATTCCACAAATAATTATTTAGTTTACAATCGTCTTACATACGTACAATGTATACGGTGTGAGAAGAATGTGCAAAGTTCCTTCTGTGTATTTTATACACAGTTACACAAAAAAAAAGAAGACAAAAGCAAAAAACAAAAACAAAAACAGTTACAAAAAAAAAAAAAAACAAAAAAAAACAAAAAAAACAAAAAAAACAAAAAAAACAAAACAAAAAAACAAAAAAAACAAAAAAAAAGAGGTGCCCTCCACCGGCACAATACAAAGACCACAAATATCACAATCACATATTTATAATTTCAGTATCTAAGTGTTATTAAAAGAATTCATTTGGTGCTTAAATTCATAAATATAGTGCTTATTTAAAATATACAAAAAAGACGAAGCGGCACAGATCTGCATTGGTTAGCTGATACAATATCCGCGTATTTGTTTTTAGACTTGGAGACTTTGGCAACCAGAAAGAAATACTTCAAACTTGTTCTCTTCCATAAAATGTCCCATAAATGTTTTTTTGTTAATTATCTGACAGAGTTCCTGGTAACTTTGGGAACTCTGTCATGCTGGCAACATTCAATTTGAGCAACGGAGATATAGTTTTGGTTTATTAATGAAGCGGCAGTGAACTCATCGATCAACGAGACGCCGTATTTAGAGTTGTGACATGGAGTCGCATTTTATTGCACCGCATACAAGTCTCAATTTGATAGCATTTCTCAGTTGAATAATACGCGTTATGACCAACAATTAACACTGCTGCGATGGTCATGTAACTATTATGATGTTGCTGATGGTTAAACCTGTAAGCATACAGGCGAGAAACTTCAATAGAAGTCTTGTGAAAATTCACATATAAATATAACTTAAATCAGGCAAGAAAAGACAAGAAAATTGACAAATTAATGTTAAGCGATACGTAGTCACAGCCTGTGGGCTCTTCAGTAGACATTAAGTGCAGTTACAAATTTCTGGGCGGCAAAGTTAATTGGTCCGCACTACCAAAACACACATCTGCTCTCTCCCAGATCCAGACGCCAACTAACAAGTTAAGCAAAAAAACCCTGTTGTCATAGTTTACTTCTTCACCAGGCTACGCTTCTTTTGGTGAACTACATGTGGCATAAGACTACGAGAATTAGCAAAATACTTTAAGTACTTTATATTAAATTTACTAACATATAGTCATCCTAATTTAGGATAACTAATGTTTAGTCCTGCTTTTAGCTGCCCTTTGCAACATACTTTCTGTTAATTTTTGAAGGACTATGGAATATTAATATTTGTTAAGCCTCATCTTCATGTCAATTCTTAAAAAAAAAATTAAAAAGATACTTCCTTTGAATATGGTGATCGATTTCCAAACAGATGATGCCATATTCATTTATGTTTCCTTCCCTTTAAAAACTTTCACTTTCCTAAGGTGGCGTCAGCAAGATTATGCACTTATAAGAATGTGGTCTTCAACCCGATCTTGTGCCTTGGCTTTTACTTTTGGATCCATAAAACTACGTATATTTATTTTCCTGAGTATATGTAGATTATATTTACATTAAAAACATAATGTTAGAATGTGTTTTTAAGGCAAAATGGAATTTTGCAGAAGGGCCTAATTTGGCAATTAATGGCATTTCACAGAAAAATATCAAATAAAATGCCTCAAAGTTTGCAACATGAAGACATAACCTTGGAAGGTTTGCTCTTTTTTTATGCCCCCTTTCGAAGAAGGTGGGGCATATAGCGTTGCACATGTCGGTCGGTCTGTCGGTCTGTCGGTTGGTCGGTCGGTCGGTCGGTCGGTCTGTCATTCGGTCTGTCGGTAGACTGTGGTTTCCGCACAATAACTCAAGAAGTTTTTAAGCTAGGACTTTGACACTGTATAGGTGTATTATTTTAGTCAAAAGCTAGGCAAAGTTCGAAGATGGGTGACCTTGACTTAATTTGCAAGGTCACATTGGTACCTGAGCTAACTTTGGTTTGCGCACAATAACTAAAGAGGTTTTTAAGCTAAGACTTTTATATTGCATAACATTATAGTCCATCTTTGGGACTAGGCGAAGTTTGAAGGTGGATGACCTTGACCTCATTTTAAAGGTTACAGAGCCACTTTACTGAATATGGTTTCATGCTTTTTGCATGATTACTTATACCTTGGAGCTAGAACTTTTATATTGCACAACTATATGATTCTTTGTAGGGGCTAAATTGATTTCGAAGATGGGTGACCTTGACCCAGTTTTCAGGGTCACAGAGAGATTGTACTTAGACTGTGGTTTCCGCACAATAACTCAAGAAGTTTTTAAGCTAAGACTTTGATACTGTACAGGTATATTATTCTAATCAAAAGCTAGGCGAAATTTGAAGATGGGTGACCTTGACCTAATTTTCAAGGTCACAGTGGTACCTAAGTTAACTTTGGTTTCTGCACAATAACTGAAGAGGTTTTTAGGCTAAAACTTTTATATTGCACAGGATAATAGTCCATTTTTTAGGCTAAGCGAAGTTTGAAGATGAATGACCTTGATCTCATTTTAAAGGTCACAGAGCCACTTTACTGAATATGATTTCATGCTTTCTGCGTGATAACTTATACCTTGGAGCTAGAACTTTTATATTGCACAGCTTTATGGTTCTCTGTAGGGGCTAAAATGATTTCGAAGATGGGTGACCTTAACCCAGTTTTCAGGTTCACAGAGAGATTGTTGTTAGACTGTGGTTTCCGCACAATAACTCAAGAAGTTTTGAAGCTACGACTTTGATACTGTACAGGTATATTATTCTAATCAAAAGCTAGGCGAAGCTTGAAGATGGGTGACCTTGACATAATTTTCAAGGTCACAGTGGTACCTGAAGTAACTTTGGTTTCTGCACAATAACTGAAGAGGTTTTTAGGCTAGAACTTTAATATTGCACAGGATAATAGTCCATCTTTGGGGCTAAGCGAAGTTTGAAGATGAATGACCTTGATCTCATTTTAAAGGTCACAGAGCCACTTTGGTTTCCACATGATAACTGAAGAGGTTTTTAAAGTAAGACTTTTATATTCCACTGGATAATTGTCCGTATTCAGGTCTAGGTCAGGTTTGAAGATGGGTGACCTTGACCTTATTTCAAAGGTCACAGAGCCATTTAGTTGAATACTGTTTCTGCATGATATCTTGCATTTTAGAGGTAGCACTTTTATATTGCACAGCTTTATGGTTGCCTATAAGGGCTAGTTTGAGTTTGTAGGTGGGTGACCTTGACCCAGTTTTGATGGTCACACACAGACTGTAGACTTCCTTTTTTATGCACAATAACTGAAGAAGGTCAAGTGAAAATGAGTGACCTTGCCATAATTTCCAAGGTCATAAAGCCACTTTGCTGAATATGGTTTCTAAATGATGACAAATGTTTCAGCTATAACTTTTATATTGCCCAGGTTTTAAGTCATTTTTTAAGGGCTAGGTTAAAGTATAAAGATATGTGACATTGATGTATGATCAACCTTCACTAATTTTGTAAGGTCACAAGTGCCCCATCTACCACTATCAATAGGGTAGCGAGGGCAAGGGTAATGAGGGAGGGGGGCATCTATGTTTTACAAACATATCTTGTTTATAAATGTAATGGTAAAATTTGAAGTGAACATTAAAAGTGGTTGATATAATGATTAACATTTCCTACAATTAGGGCCCAAATAAACGCATGCAGAATCAAAATATGAATAAATCCAGAAAATCTTCCCTAAGGTATACTCATAGCTCCAAAAAACATTTTACTTCATGAAAATCAAACATCAGTTTTTGAGAAATCTTCAGTCAAAATTGGTTGAGTGATGGCAAAACGTGATCCTAAGAAAACTGCAGTTTTGTAACACCACTCACTTCCCATGACATAATCATTGTTAATCACGTTGTTCTCACATCTGGGCTTTGAGCTGTATTGTGACATGAGCACACACATACAGCTATCAAAACAGATTTTTGGAAAGATATTCCTCTCTGATGTAAGCAACTCAGTGGTTTCTTTGTGTGGTTTCGAAGTGGTCCCAAAAAGGGATGGGATGACAAAGTTGGAGTATTGCAAAGAATGCAATACAGAGACTCAATGTTACCAACATAATAGCAGTCCCTGAATGGATAATTTTGTATATTGTTCTGCTTCCACAGCCTGTGTAGGCCACAATGGGCCTGTTCTGTCTCCCAGGCCTTTAGCCCATTGTTTTCCTCAGCCAATGAGCAGCTTGACCAAATTTCATTGGGTCCAGACCTGTGTTTGACTGACAGCACATGGTGTAAACACAGGGTCATGTGGATCCTTGACTGAAATGTTATAATTTTGGTGCTCAAATTTTACCTTTAAACAATACATCTTTCAGTTGTTTTTCTCATTCAGCATGTAGATGACCACGATAGCTTTCCAAAACATACAAAATATCATTTTGATGGAGACGGCGAATTTTATGATAAAATAGCTTTGCTTATGCCACCTTAAGTGCCTCAAAGAAAAGATCTCGAAACTCTTAAAGAACGTATTTTGTCGGATACTCTCAACGGGTGTGAGTCCTTCATCAACTACATAATTAACTGGTAGTACATTGGTTCATTACTTTATTTATAGTAACACAAACATATACCTGATAATATCACTGTTGATGTATTTAAAATTTTGCAACGATGCATTGGTGATACCATATTTCCTTTTTAACTGATGTAAACATCGATGGTCTCAAATCATTTGAATTTTTTTTCCATGAAATCTTACTTTATTTAAGATAGGGTAGTGAAAGGTACAAGTGTGTTTATTAAAATATTTTCACGACTCTTTATCTTTCGTATATTGTTTTCTTCGGATTAGTTTGTATTTTGTCCCGCGTGTCGTGTATGTTGCAGTATCATCTGATTTGGCGTTCTGGATTGTCTGTATTATTTCATCGTTAATGCTGTACTACATAACGGGGCACTCCGTTCAAATTAAGAATGCTTAAATGGAAATGAAGTGGGCACATCAATACCTCTATTTTAAACAGATCGCAGATTGGTGCCACAAAGACACCAAATTAGGTTGATGACACAGTGGTCATGATGATGATGAAACTCACTTATTTATTTATCTTTAACATCTCATTTTCAACTTTGCGTATAATGACTTAACATTTGATGAGTATGTTTGGCCAGAAGCGCAAAGGTTTTTCAATGGATTATGTTGCTTCATTTGAACCTAAGATGATGTATTTGTATTATCACTGGGGTCAAAGGAATGCCGAATGGCCTGTAAAAACGGCAAAAATACATTAAGTAGCCATTCCGCTGTGATTCATCATGGAAGCTTGTCAAGTAATGGACATATCTAATACACAAGGGAGTGAAGTTGAAAATTACGCCCCATAAGGAAACCGGCCAATGACAAAGATGTATCTTGGTGCGTCTCAGGTAGCGGGTACGTGGGCGCTCGCTAGAGCAGGTGTCCCATGATAGGACTATTGCAGGGAATAAAGCTTGTCATGGTTCACACCTGATAGATCGCTGCAGACTTCTTGACAGAAATGTTGATACCCGAGGGTACTTAACCGCGTCTCAAGGCAGATAATTGCTTTGGATATGTTAAGGAAAGGTGTACCAGTAGCATCCTGACGACATTTGTAAAACAAAAGTAATAGACTTGTGTATGCTGAATTATCGGGAACACCCTTGTTGTTCAAACTTAATTTGCTTCTTGCAAAGCTGACTTTGCTGCTGATATTTGTGTGTAGCACAATATGTTTGTCATTGTCGTGTACTGCACAGACGGCTCTGAAAGTAAATAAACTACTATCGTGGCACAGCTTTACATTGCGTGGAAGTATATTGGCAGCAGGTTCCAGGCCACGGGTGACAATTTGATGTGCCTTCTGGCTCAAATAAGATCGTCAATAATCCTAATGGACAATAAATGTCTAGGGTACCATCATAACCTGTACTCTGCCTGTAGGTATAAAACTAGAAAATTGCCCTTGTTTCAGCTTTATCCTCTCTCACGTACCTTATGGATTTCAAGCATTGTCAGTGATATACATTATATGCTGTGTAATGTAAGTAATACTTAGAGATTAGTTGTGATCATGTTGTCAAACGAAATACAGTAAAAACTCATTACAATGGCACTATCTGTTCCCTGAAAACTGTTTCAGATCACTGAATATGTAAGAAAAATGCATCAAATAACGAAGAAAATGTTTTCCCATGAATATTTGTGTCATTATATCATGTTATATTGAATATGTCAGATATCTGAGTGTCGTTATAATGCGGTTTCAGTTTATAATAGCATAACTGATATTTGCAGATGGCGTGTGCATTTAGGCAACATGGAAGGCCTGATACATACAAAATATGGCAAGCCATGCTGAGTTTCTTGGTGCTCTTATTTATTTATTTATTTATTTATTTATTTATTTATTTATTTATTTATTTATTTATTTATTTATTTATTTATTTATTTTTATTTATTTATTTATTTATTTATTTATTTATTTATTTATTTATTTATTTATTTATTTATTTATTCATTCATCATTCATTCATTTATTCATTCATTCATTCATTCATTCATTATTTTCGACAATGTCATCACAGAGACATATCAGTCGTACACATAGATTTACGATAAGCATTTCAGTATCCCTTGTATACCATGAGTACATAAATATGCATAGTACTGTGGGTATTGGAGTATATGAAGATTCTTAGCTTATGATAAGCACTTTGGTGATTCAACAGTTTGAGCATATATAGTAGCTACTTGAAAAACATAACCATATTTCAGCATCCAGCAACACAACGTCTTGTTTAGAGCTGAAACATCTTGCCTCACTGATGTGGATCCTCCTATACATATACTTTTACTGTTAAGCGCCACAAGAGGTGCATAATATCAATATGTAATAAGTAGCACAGATTAAAAGGGTTAAGATAATCAGTTGTCATATCACGCTACCAAGCCATGAACACATGAAGCCGCTTGGTAACCCCACATTCACTGTGGATGAACAGTTCCCCTATGTACCGTATTCCACAGAAGTAGTTGACACAATGGCACAAAGTTGACGTAAGCTGTGAAGGCGCATAGATATTAATTTTGATAAAAAGAATGAAATACACTCCATTGGAAAAACAAATCCTGCCTTATTATACAGACAGGACTCAGTAGTGTCACAAAAAAACAATCTACTCTTTCTATGGTCCATAGCCAATCCAGCCACTGTCTATGTCTAAGCCTATGCTTTAATTAACTAATATCATCACGTTCGATTTTTTTTTTAAATTTAAATTTTATCTTTCATTTATTTATTTATTTATTTATTTATTTATTTATTTATCTATCTATCTATCTATTTATTTATTTATTTATTTATTTATTTATTTATTTATTTATTTATTTATTTATTTATTTATTTATTTACTTATTTATTTATTTATTTATTTATTTATTTATTTATTTATTTATTTATTTATTTACTTACTTACTTATTTATTTATTTAATTCTATCTTTCTTTCTTTCCTGCTTTATTTATTTTTGTAGATAAATTAAAATATTATACAGCTATGCATCAATATGTAAAAAGAATTGAATCATAAAATTGTAACTCCCTCCATAGGAATTAAAGATATATGTACATATATATATATATATTTATCTATCTGTGAGAAATTTTTATTTTGATCATTTAAAAAAAATCATATGCAATTTCCCCAGAACTTTTACTGAAGTTGCTGCAAGAATATATTAACATCCTGCCGAATACCTGTTCATAATTCGCGTTTAATACGTTCAACTGCTATATATTTATATTTGTTTTCGTCCCCCCCCCCCCCTCTTTTTTTTTTCTTTTTTTTTTTTTTTTTGTTGTTGTTGTTATTTTACTTTTCTTTATTTCTTCTTCTATTGTACTTTATTTATTTATTTATTTATTTATTTATTTATTTATTTATTTATTTATTTATTTATTTATTCATTCATTCATTCATTCATTCATTCATTCATTCATTCATTCATTCATTCATTCATTCATTCATTTATTTATTTATTTATTTATTTATTTATTTATTTATTTATTTATTTATTTATTTATTTATTTATTTATTTATTTATTCATTCCCTTCTTTCCTTCTTTATTAATTTTGGTAGATAAATTAAAATATTATAGGCTTATGCATCAAGATGTAAAAAAAAATTGAATCATAAAATTTTAACTCCCCCCATAGGAATATATATATATATATTTGTTTATCTGTGACAAATTTTCATTATGGTCATTAAAAAAAAATAAGCAATTTCCCCAGTCCTTTTACTGAAATTGCTGCAAGAACACATTAAATCCTGCCGAATACCTGTTCATAATTCGCGTTAAATTCGTTCAACTGCTACATATTTACATATTTTTCCTCCCCTCCCCTTCTCTTTTTTTCTTTTCTTTTTTTTTTTTTTTTTTTTCCTTTTGCATTTTCTTTTTTTTTTTGCTTTTCTTTATTTCTTCTTCTATTATACTTGCCAACTGTCCAACATCATTATGATCAATTTACCGCAGTTTACTGCTATTTATGGTAGCGTACAAACCATTTGAACCAGGAGTTTGAAAAAAGGTACTGTGTAAGACCTGGGGTATCAGAGATAAGGAGTTTTTACTGATTGGTTTTGATTATGGGCCAATCATTGAACACCCCGTTTTAATTTTTAACCCCAAAACCCCTTGAAGTGGATCTTGTATACTGAAATCTATGTTGGTTTTCTCAAAGAGAAGGCTGGCACATTTTTCAAGTATCCCTGCAAGTTTAGGGTCAAAGGTCAGCTGATGTATACTTTAATGAATCATTTTTCCTGCCATTCTTTGCAATTGGAATAGTTTTATTGTATGGTTATCTAAATACAGGGAAGTTCAACGCTTCGCTTCATAAGACGCACGTGCATGCGCACACAGGTATAATTTGTACTGTCAAAATCCCAGTTCGTGTGTGCAAGGTGAACTGAGCGCATGTATGCCACAAGCCTTTTGTCCCTAAAAAGCGATCTTTAAACATTTTAAAATCAGAAGAAAGATAAAAGTTTATTTGAGCGTGTTTTACAACCATATTACGAAAACAAGACTCTTGCTACCTGAAAAAAAAATATACTGCAATCATCATGTCGAAGCAATCCTTTACCTACATTGAAAGGAGCTCAGCGTTTCTTGCAGGAAATGATACACCTAATTCCCACGTGACACTGGGCAAACATACAGAGTGCACTTCACTGAAAAAACGCAGGTGGACCATATATATCCTAATATTGACAACCTCAGATCATGTCAATGTAAAAACCTGGTCAACGACAATCAGAGATCCCTTGGTATTTGTCGAGACAAACTGGAAAAAATGTGACGTTATAATTATTTGATAATTTGATAGTATCACTCATTTGCTGTGAATTAAACTCCTCTTTTTCAGTGGAATGGAGAAAATATGCTGTTGCTAACCTACGCAAGACTGCCGTCTGGTGACACTTAAAATGAATAAAACCACATTTCGATATGTTTCAGCATGCAATTTGAATCATAGGCGCAAGTTGCGTAAAGAATGAGTGATGCCTTTATATTTGTAGACTTCTCTCCCAACCAGAAAGTATTTAATAAGTGAGCTACTACGACGGCATGGAGACCCTCGATTTCTTTCTGCCTGAAAATCTGCTAGGAGGGACTGTGCCACCCATCGCCGCCCATGATATTCTGTTTGGCCACTAACGTTCAATACAATCGAAATATGCAAACACAAGGTGAGTTCACTCAAGACAGGGATTGATTAAGTTATAATATAATTCATCTGTGATTTTCCTGAGTGGACAGAGTTATCAAAAGCGGCATCTCTTTCCGCATTACAGCAAAACCACATGGCACTCGGTATGCAGGTCTCATGAGACTCAACCAAGGGGGGAGGGCTAACAAAATGTTTACGTCCAAAGTGTTTTGGTTCCATGAGTGACATGTTATTCACATCTTGAATCGTAACAACAATAGTTTCTGTTTTTATTCGTTTGTTTCTTTTTTTTGTTTTTGTTTTTTTTGTTTGTTTTTTTTTTTTTTTTTTTTTTTTTTGTTTTTTGTTTTTTTTTCAAAGAAGCAAAGCCGATAGCTAGGCGATTTTATCCCAAGGATACACGTACTTGAAATGCAAATTTTGCCATAATTCCACTATTTTCATTTTTTATTTTCTTATATTTATTTTATTTTATTGTATTTTATTATTATTATTATCATCATCATCATCATCATCATCATCATCATCATCATCATCATCATCATCATCATCATCATCATCATCATCATCATCATCATCATCATTATTACTTTTAGT
>OZ026616.1:22334526-22369526 GCA_964020975.1 Hermodice carunculata | reverse complement strand
TTTTCAGGATTTCAGTCCACTTACTAGTTGTACCACCGCACTGAACTCTTTGCTCACGTCCGTTCAGGTAGCTAGACAGTAATCTACACGCCATTTCAGACATACCATATCCTTTGAGTTTCTTAATAAGTAGATCGTGGGGTAAATAATCTAATGCTCTAGAAGCGTCCATCAATGTTACCCCAAAAGCCTCATTATTGTCAAGAGTCTTCTTCCAATCTTTCATTATTTTGATAAGCAAAGAGTGACAACTATAATTTTTCTAAAGGCACATATCAGAGCACATAAGATTTCATTAAAAAAGCCAAACATTTGTTCATTCATCAGACCTTCGAAAATTTTAGAAAAACTTTGCAAGACACTAACTGGACGATAATTGGACTTATTGGGGAGTCCAATTTTTTTAAGACGGCGAAAACATCAGCCTTTTTCATACATGATGGAAACTTTCTACATTCAATGGACTTATTAAAAATTGATGTAATAAAAGGATAGAGTGCCTCAGCTCCAGCTTTCAGTAGTTTGGGTGGGACATTATGTGGCCCAGTTTCCCTTTGGGGATTTATTTTCTTCATATGAGTGAGAAAACCTTTTTCGCTAGTCAGCGTAAAGCTAAATCCAGCCTTATTTTTATCTTTTATTTTGTTATCTATGCACTTAATACTGATATGGTCATCCAGTTTATGACAGTTGTCTGGTATGCAATGTTTATAACGTTTACTTAAGTACGCATTTAAAATTTTACATACATCATGTGCATCGTGATACAATTTCCGATCTGTTATAAGTATAATCATATTATTGTTTCCTTGTGACTTGGCAGATAAAAAAAGTCGAATAGTCCTCCAGAAAGAGTTTTGATTGGCACTTGGACCGCATCGGTCACGAAAATACTATTTAAAGGGTGATTTGTGTGAAGCAGTGACTTTAATTTTTTGGATACGATAGACCTCCCAGTTTACTTTGTACTTCTTAGCGCGTTTACGTAAGGTCATCCTAATGTTAATGGCCCTTTTTAGTTCGCCATTCACGAATGGCGCCTGTTTGTGCTGCACGCGCTTTCTTCTAGTTGGAGCGTAACGTTCTGTGATATCTCTTGATAGTGTATTGTAGAACCAAACCATATCATCAACAACATCACAAAAACTTATAGCTACGATAACTTATATCTCTTTTAATTGCCTTTGGTAACTAAAACTTAGTGCTTTCGTAAATCATATGATGGAAATCACCAATGTCCGTATCTATACATGCAGTTGATGCGACCCTGTTAGGGGAATTTGTCAGAATTAAGTCAATCAGAGTCAGATTTGCAGCTTTAAAGCATGTCTGCCTCTTATTACATTCCATAAATCGTAAACATCTAGCATATTTTGAATGTCTGACTTTTCTGTGCTTTCACTCAAGAAGTTTACGTTTAAGTCCCCAAGAACATAGAACGTGCGACTTTCTTTTTCACAAGCATCAGATACACACATTATTACATTTTTTAGAACGTTAAGACGTAGACGGGGGGGGGGGGGAGGGGGGTACATGAAAGCAATCATCCACTTTCAACCTTTAACATGCATTTCAATCACAATAGTTTCAACTCCATTCCTAGTATAATCTAAGTCTGACCGTCGCCTATGCGGGATGTCAGAGCGAGTGTAACTTAGGATGCCCCCACCGTTACCATATCGATCTTTACTGTACATAGAGAAATTTTCAGCTTCAAATTGCAAACTTGTGAATGTGTCGTCAAGTTGGTTTCGGATATCCCACATATATCAATAAACCCATTTTGAAGCAAATGAGCAACTTCGGCGAACTTATATCTGAAACTATTGACATTTAAGTGTCCTAAAATCAAGTTCTGAGCATGATTATTGCGAAAAAGGCTAAAAACACCGTGTATGTCTTTACGGTTTACATCATCATCATCACAATGTTCAGTGAGAGAGATGCGTTGGAATCAGTGATATTGTTCAATACACTCAACCTATTGTCATTGTATGAGATGTCAGGTAGATTGTTTACAGCCCTACCTTCTATGCCAACAACCTGTTTTCTGTTTAAATGGAAGCACATGTATGCGACCGGGCAGTATGAGACCCCTGCCCACAAACGGAACTATAGCTGTATATTTAACATAGTTCAATTTGCAAGATAATGACGTTTCAAAAAATAATTCACTTGTTGCAAATGGTATCAAGGAGTGTTATATTATAAGGAGCAATTTACATGTACCTGCACATTCCGAATATATACCCCTGTGTGAGCATAAAGCACCTCGTAAGTAAAACCCGTGCATAATTTGACGGAAAATTACATTTCACGACTGTCCCAAATGTTGTTCATTTGATGGTAAAGAGCTATTTTTGTGGACCTACAGGGAATTTAAGATATTGATTCCAATAAATATATAAAATAGCCTAGACACTCACGGACACAAATCTTTGACCCAGCAGGCAGATATGAAATAAGACAAATAAGTCCATTTTGTCTCTAAGGATAACACTTCATTTTCAAGGAAAGAATATGTATTCAAAATAGTGTTACACTTGTACATAGTACATGTTGCCGTATATTATCAATATATAATGATACAAACCTCGGTATTACTGAGATTTAAGGTAGAGGAGGGGATTGAGCCACGCGCTACGATCCTGCGACTTTGACGTTACGTAGATCAACTATATTTCACATTTCCCCCAACAAACCATACATTTTATTTATTGTGCAGATAGCTAGATTTGTTGGGTCATGTTGATAGGACTAATTTCAAAGATTTTAAATGTCGGATTCAAAGAGGGTATCAGATTGCACATTTTGTCAACATTTCTCACAAAATAGTTGATGGAAAAGCGTATTACATATATAAAATTATAATATAGACCAATATGCACGAATAGCAATTTTGTTTACAAATAAAATTAATTATTACATAATAATCGAAGTGTTTGATCATCATTTTAAACACCAACAGCTCAATCATGTTGTGAGCTACAAAGGTCTGGAACGAAGGCATCTGACGAAAACAAACAAACAAACAAACAAGTTTTTAGATAATATATTTATCTTTCAAAAGACGACTATTTAAAGCAGATCGATCAATTAACAATTTAATTGACGCTGTCTACAAAAAATGATTGATAAGTAGAAAATTTCATTCTGAGAAACCGGCGTGGCAAGATTTGAATCCTTTATTCCCCATATTGTTGACCGTGATGACAATATTGCTCTCCAACCCTGGTCAGTTTTGTTTACAAAGCTTCGAGGACATGTCAAGAAAAAAAATGATGCATAGTTCCAGACATACAATGATGTTTATTGGCTTGAGAAGCAGTTATTTACGTTCATGACATCAAAGGAAGTCACACTTGCAAGCTGGCCACGGTGGTTTACCACGCGACAGCGACAGCGTCAAAGGGCAATCGAAAGCGGATTAGCCACTTGAATCGAAGGTGTTATCCCTTTGCCCTAGCAACATAGTTTTCAAAATTGGCCCTGTTTGAACAAGATGGGCTTGCAGTTTCACAGCTTGCTTCAGATAGAGGAGTTCTTGGCAGACAGGAGTTGCTCACTCATTTCTCCTCATCTTGGACCAAAGAGCAACATGTCTTTACTAACGGCATAGACGGAGCTTTAGCCATTCAGTGTCTTGGGCTGCTTGTGATCATACCGGTAAAATATATTTAAAAAAAGGGGGGAAGGGGGATCGACATACCATGAAGAACACAGAAAATGAAGCAAATGGACAACAATGTGCAGAAAAAGAAAAAAAGGAGAAAAAAAAAGAAAAAAAAAAAAAAAAAAACAGAAAAAAGTTGACGACCACGCTTACAGTACGTAGGAGTGGAGGGGCTCCCTTCTTATATGCTCATGGTCTCATTGAGCATTACACCTGCCAAGGGAAGACATTGCCCTTGTCCTATTCTATGCTGGTAAGGGTTAAAATGCATCACTTTGGAACCGTGTACTTAGTTGCTACACGAGACAAATAAAATCTGCCTTTTTCACGCTTAGTTCACTCCTTTAATCTTAAAGTATCTAGTGGAGGTTTGTCACCATTTTGCAACATAAATCTAAATAGTAAGGATATAAATTGACTGATCATTAAATATAAATTCTTTTCAACTCTGCGTGATACGTGACCAATAATCAAAGACATCAAAGTGGTTCCGTAAATGAACGGCTTATCATAAACACTAATATGCACGTTCATGATGATTAAAACTAGGTCAGCACGGACCCACTAACATACATTGTGTAATTACAAATACAATCCCGCGTAATTATCAACTTTAAAAGTTGTCTTGGCTTCATCTGTATTCATTATACATGCAAGGAATCCAAAATTAGTTCCCTAGTAGCAATATACGCGAAGTTAATCGAGTTCAAAGGGAATATGTTCCTTTATTATCTGCTGTACATCATCTGTTTCTTATAAAACCGGGGTGCTGATAAAACTTATGTAGGGTTTTTGAGTGTGGCCTTTCACTCTCCTGACTTTAATACAAAATTGCAAGTTCCGCGTATACGGGCAAAAAATGTTACAGTGATTAAAAAATAGCAAAGAGAAGAGACCCAATAAATGGCACGGTGTACTGCATGATTACCATATCAGCCTTGGTATGGATTCATAACGAGATGAGCAGGCGATGTCATATCCGTATACACCAGCGCCGATGAACTGGCATAAGTATTCCTTTTAAACATACCAGTATTGGTCCAGTATGGTCAATTTCGTCTGGGTTTTTTTGTTTTTTTTTTTGTTTTTTTCGCTTTTAATGACGCAGGCCAATTACCAACAGACCAAGGGTGCGTTGCGGAAGCCAAAGGGTTAGTTTTGATATTTTCGTTGCCTCTTTACTTATTAAAACATAATTACAAATTCGGTAATGAATCATGCACTCAGGATGCCATTGCAAACAAGGCGGTAAAAGCAGTAAGGCAACCAAGGTTACAAAAACTGACTCTCAGTAGGGGCTCGTCGCCAGACAACTGATGTGCATAATAGTAACTGCAGGCTTCGTCTTTGTCTAACACTTATTCTGATGCGCCTGGTATGGAGCAGGCGACTATGGTTTGGATTGCAATCAGGTAGCATTGAAAAATGATGTTCCTGAAACCGGATTCGGACTATCACCGATGTTTCTATTGTATATAAACCAGAAATGCCACATGAAATTAGCGTGTTATAATTCGTGTTTGAGAAAAGGCAATAATCAAAGTAATGTAAAACTAAACCGCCGAGTCTTCCGCACGAAAGTAATTGGCGTGTTTTTTTTTTTTTTTTTTTTTTGGGGGGGGGGGTTTGTTTTGTTTTTAGTTTTATTTTTTTCTTAATATTATTACCTATTATCAATATGACGAGCTAAATTACTGGGATAGCACAAAATGTAGAATTAGAAGCAATAACACCAATGTTTGCTTCGTATATGTAATGGCATGTATTGCATGGCAGGTCAGGTGTAACTAGATCTAAATCACAGAATTAAAGTCCTTTTCAAGTACAACAGTTTAGTTTAGCACTACGATATTTCTTTTATTTTCGTTATGTGGGAGATATTGCTGTATAAGAATTAAAATCTGAAGCTCATTATCTCTTTATGGTACTTTTCATTGCTGTGTGCATTCACGTCAGAAAAATTACACGTACCCCAAAGCGATATTCATTGGTGATTTAATTTGGTATCGGACTTCAAAATTTGAAGAAAAAAAATAGAGTGATTAAACAACCAATAGATCAATTCTGGTAGTGCTGGCTCACCGTCAGCAACTAAATGCTCTAATTAAAGAGTTTGTCCTGCAATTATGATATTGACCGTGATAATACTGTCGAATCTATACAGGCGTTCCTTAATTGACCTATTTTGAAGCGGGCGTTAGGTAAGGCGCTCTTTTACTTCACACTTACCATCGTGAATGTATGGAGTGCCTTGAACTTCGAGGCTGGCAATGACATATTTAATGTGTTTCCCCAGACAAGGCATATCAGTAAAACCAGGTGAATAAGACCTACTCGAGTGGATCAGGACTGAATGCATAATCACTGACAGTGAAAGCTTTGGGGTCTAGAACGTGCTTGGTATGTTTCCGTATACATGTTCAACCCAATTGTCCATACAAATCATGCAATTAAAAACTTCCAGACAGGTTACTTATTTGATTGAATTGCCTCAAAGTGGCACATAATCGTTATATTTAAAATTGCGTGTCTGGCCTGGTAAGGCTGAAGTCAATTGCTTACTTCTTAGCACTTTCACTTTCGTTTCATCGACCGCAGTTTAGCACAGAGAGAGGGGGCAGGTACAGATGGTATACTTGCTGATTAAGTAATTTAAATTCCAATCACAGCAGTCTTAACGACTAAGTCACCGGCGATTATAGAAATGTGCTGTAGTTAGCAGTGTCATTAGCGTCTCCCGTTGGATGTATACGTTATCCTCAGTTCGGATACGTTTGAAATATCGAACAAAAATACTTACAGGCACAAATATAAAGTTTACTGGCAGTTTATATGTCTGAAGCACCTTTATACCTCTTCAATGTGTTTTTTCTTTCACTAACAAAAACTGTCTGCTCACGTACTGGGACGAAAATCAAGCTGAGCGGTTGGTATTACAATTCATCATGCCTTTGACGGAGGGGTAGGTTAAAGTCTACATAATTACCAGTCAGATGATACTTTTATAGAACTGCAATAAATTCCCTAAAGTCATCTGTGATTTCCTGTTTTTATGGCGGTAGACGTGTATTTTGTTACTTACGTTTGTTCATTTTGCGCAAACTGCGACCATGTCAGAGCTTGCATGGTGCACAAGCAAATATTTTATCAGGATCTACTAAAAAGAATGAAACACAAAACTGAATAATCTTTGTAAAAAAAGCTCAAAAATTGCGCACAAGCAAACGTAAATTTGCTTTAAGTATATGACAAAATGAGGTACTCAGCGTTGTGGCACCATAGCTAAAAATATATGCTGAATTGGTGTACCCAATTTATAAGACCATTAATGTGTGTCAATTATCCGAACAAACTAGATGCACATAAATGTAAGTCTTTAAATAAAAAACACCGCTGTGCAACGGTTGTTGCCCAGTTGGTTCATGGTCATGGTAGGGCTGTGGGACTCTTCTTTTTATAATTTGTGCCGGGGGATCATAAAGCATTATATTCTTGTCATTGGGATAAAGTTCAAATTAATTAATCATAAATAACAAAATATAGCCATCTTTGGGCTATGTCAGCAGTTTGTCAGTGCTCCATGGGCAAAATATGCCCATATGACGTGCGCACATGGAAGTCGTTGCCTAAATACGATTTTTGATGAAATGGATAGGCGACATTGGTGAAACTGAACCCTTTGTGGCAGCGTTTAAGGCCATAGTGGTGTACGCCGATACGTTATATATTTTCTCAAGTTTCATGAGTATTCAATGCCCGTAACCTGGCAATGTATTACATGTGAAGAGATATACATTTGTCTTTGCTTTTATCGTTATCGTTGAATCGTACTAAATACCACGTTTTTATTCATTGTTCGCCACCTTCTTCTAAATATAAAAACATACATACATACATACATACATACATACATACATACATACATACATGTACATACTTATGCATGTCTTTAATAATATGTTTGGGCACTGTTCGACCCATGTTTATAGAGTACGACCAATTTAAGAAAAGTGGCCAGCTTACACAGCGCAATGATAGATTCATGTCATTAGACTCCAAAAGTACCCATAGAATTAAACGAAATGCCACTTCCGTAATGACAGAGAACGCAAAGCTTTACTCCTCAGCGCATAAATCTTATAGAGAATACTCTATTACATCTTTGATGTCAGTCACATGGCACCCAGTAAAGTCATGGGTGCTATGAATTTGATGCTATTATTTTTGAAATAGAATCTCCGAAAGCATATTGCTATGCATCATGATAGCACATGTGTGTGTGTGTGTGTGTGTGCGCTCGCATGTGTATGTGTGCGTGTATGTTTGTGTATGTGTGGTACATTAGATGGCAATTATTTTATTTCTTAATCATGAACATTGTAAATTATTCAACCTTCACACTGTGTTACGTGATTTTTGAATTAGCCCCATATTGCACTGTGGTAATGTCAATCTGTTGCCTTGTTATCTTCTTCTTCTTCTTCTTCTTCTTCTTCTTCTTCTTCTTCTTCTTCTTCTTCTTCTTCTTCTTCTTCTTCTTCTTCTTCTTCTTCTTCTTCTTCTTCTTCTTCTTCTTCTTCTTCTTCTTCTTCTTCTTCTTCTTCTTCTTCTTCTTCTTCTTCTTCTTCTTCTTCTTCTTCTTTTTCTTTTTCTTTTTCTTTTTCTTTTTCTTTTTCTTTTTCTTTTTCTTTTTCTTTTTCTTTTTCTTTTTCTTCTTCTTCTCCTTCTCCTTCTCCTTCTCCTTCTTCTTCTTCTGATTCTGATTCTGATTGTGATTGTGATTGTGATTGTGATTGTGATTCTGATTCTGATTCTGACATTGTGGATAGTTCATGTCTGTTGCTATCAAGATCTGGAAACACAAATAACTATAATTCAGCTGACATGGTGCTCAGTGTACACGAATATATACGTTTTACAGTTCATGACCAGGGAAAACCGCGATTTTGCTGTCTTCCATGTCTCTTCCTGTGCAGCTGAGGAAGACACAAAATAGCTTATCTGGCCTTTTTTTATATGCTTACTTCTTTACAAACGAAATTATAGCAATTTGTTTTAAAACGTTAACTTGATTTTTTTTCCATTTCATGGGAATTTTCTAAAATAGGTCAGTACTACATTAAATCAACGGATGCGAAAGCATTTACGAGTGGTATTATTGTCAGATTATATTGTTGCGTATGGCATTGAAAATTTACCGTCCACCGCGGAAATTGGAAACTTGTTGTGTTCCTATAAACTTGTTATACACTGCTTTTAGGTTGATTAATCCAATGGGCTGTGGCTGAACCACATATTGACAACTGAAGTGCAGGATTGTGAGAAGTTGTCAGCTTAAGAAGAGAAATGACAAACACGTGTCACAACAATTTGCGCCAAATTACGCTCAACAGTGAGATGACCTTGTTATTGTCAGACAGCCGACACGTTTTCATTTAGCTTGAATTTATATTGATGCAGAAACGAGGTTGATGTTCCCGTATGAGAAGAAACTAAAAATTAACATTTACTGCTCAGTTTGCACTCAAGATTAAAATGGTTACAACAGTAAAATATCCAAACATCGTAATGATGCGTAACACATGCCATCCACCTACAGGTGCGCATGGACTTTTGTCACTTGCCAGTCTGTCGATTAATGTGATGGAAGACCTTTCAGCCAACTAATAACCGGTAAAGGACAATGCACATTACATATCCATCTGATGTATTGCCAGAAGTAAATCAAATGTCAATTGAAGTTCAATTGACATCAGTTTAGACTGTAATTAATAGAAATCTGATGAATATTTGGCATGATACGAACAATCATAAGATAATTTTTCAAATTGACAGGACAGTAATATATCATCACTTTTCCATTGCAAGCAAGGAAGGGATAAGATGTTTTGATGCTGATAACCGGTCTTTTAGACCAAAGTTGTTTTCAAGCACTGACGGTTCATGAAAATGATATGTCTACAGGAAGCGAATTACAGATACATACCTTGTTTTGTAATTTGAATTAGCAAATGTCGGATACAGGTATCACATGCTTGCAATATAGATATCTCCCTTCGGTGAAAATTAAGTATACAGGTTCATTTGAACATAGTTTCATTATGGCACACAATAAATTTCATTACGATATTACTATTTATCTATTTTCATCATTATCTTTTTTTCGGCATGTCATCAGATTACTTTCTTATCTTTTATAACCATGGAGACCCCCGCTACCCCCGCGAAATGTTATTTTCCAACCCTGCACACGTACTAGTGACCCATTTTCCATGAACCCACAAGATTTGACGTCATACATGCTCGAAGCAATCATGAATATTTTATTGGATCAATAGATCCGGGAGCGTCATCAAATTGATGCTTAGATAAAACGTCGCCCTTACAGTCATAAATCAATTGAATACATTTACGGAATTAGCCACATGAAAGGAGTTTGGTTCGCCACTTGAGAGAATATTGAAGTGTGAACAGCAAGCTGTATAATATGTTGTTCGAGTCCAGTACCCCACGGCAGACGGGGCAAATGAACAAGAGAATTGTCTCATTTCCTTCCCGAAGTTGACCGGACGAAATATGCAGTAAAATCTAGCACACGTTTGCGCTCCTCTGTTTCAAAAGAGCACAAAAACGTGCAACAATACATAAACTTCAAGGTCCCCCACATAAGAAAAAGTAATTTAAATCAGGGATTTACTCAGTGTTGTTTCAGGGACCAGTTGTCAAGACCATCGGGGACCCAAAGAATATAGGAGGAAATACTAAATTCGATGTGGGACACACACCGTAAATTGGTCAAATTTTCACATTATTTCAGCGATTGTCCCTGATAGCGAGGAACAGCTGGCATCTCTGTCAAATGTTAAGGTAATATACTTGGACACGCCCTATACTGCTAAATGGCTTGGTTCATCTATACACCACTTCGTCTATAATTCTTACTCGACAAAGCGGACTTATCATACGATTTATAACAGTTTTGCTTTAGATAACAGATATAACGAATATTGGTCGAACATGGTAGATAAGTTTAAAAACTGTACATTCTGTGGTGATGCGCCGATGTCTGGATGATATTAATTATATGCGCTTCTTTGTTGCTTCATCAAACGCTTTTTCATACGCATCATTGCGATAATTTAAGTCGTTACCAGTAAAATGTCACCAAAGGTTTGCAATATAAACGTGCATGCAGTGTGCAATTTTAACACACACGTGGCTTTACGGATTGAGGTAAAACACTGATCAAAATGGTATTATGCGCAGGTGTACGTTTTTGTGAAGTAGAAAAATATGTGGTCGTATGTAAAGTTTCAGTGGAAAAGGTGCGGTAACCACTTACTTGATAATCTTGTCGACAACACCAATGTTCAAAACCAATTGTGCGACTGTTTTTTGAAATAAAGTAGGCCTATAGGAAAATTAAAGTACAACCCATAAATAGCCAAGATGAGATAAATTGAGTAAGAATACACCTGGAGTACAAGCCCGTGTGGTGCTGCAGTTTAAAGGCTTTATTAAAACACTGGCAATCGTGAGCCTTTATCAAGTAAACCACCTATGATTTTTTTTTTTCAGAAAGTGCTCCAAGTGGTGGAATTGTGTGTTCCAGGCTTTGTGTAACACTACCCACCCACGTTTTGCGAAAAACAATTGAAATGCGTTCCACCAGACACAACTACGTGTGGCATTTCGTTTAGATACATGTCAATGAAAACCTAGGAAACCAGCGCGTGATTACGACTTGCCTTAAAAATAAATCACCAAGAGACGAGACAAGAAAACACCTGCACAAGAATGCATGTTACCATTTCGATTTTGTGATCATGAGACAAGAAGTAGAATAGGTTCAGGCTTGCTGACTTTTTTATACACCACAAAGGTGTTCACTGAAATCTGGCAGACGAAAACTTTATGATTCTCCACACACAGTTCATGGACATTTAATTTATTTTTTCAATATCTTGGGAACTAACATGCACGCCTTTTTTACGAACTTGTAATAGGATATAATTTTTTGCTTTATAATTTGGAGAAATCCGTCATAATTATCGTGCTACAAAGTTGACAAAGAACCACATTTGAAACAAAACACAAGGGCCAGCAAACGATAAAGATGGAATACACATTTTTCTCTAAAATGTGATGAAATTAGACAGTGTCATTACCATATCTAAACCGTAGTCCTAATGAAACAAATCCAAGTCAATTCCGACCAAAGGCAATGTTCCTTGGTATGTATAGCTGAAACACATAAATTTATAGTTCGTATTTACTACAAAAGAGACCAAAACGTATGTGCAAAGATCCAACGGGTCGAAAAAGCCATATCTAGTTTTAACCTGACAGAGGCAAAAAGTTTTGTTTAAAATTATAGGCCTATTTCAGTAAATTGGCGCATCATTCATGCCCATATAGGACCATATAATTTATGAAAAGAGACAAAAATCTGCAGCACATCAGATAATTTGTAAGTGCATGTTCCTAATTTGTTGAAAATATCAATAAAACTCAGTATTTAAAAGGTACTACTTGCAACCACCATATCAACAATGATCATAACCCAGGTAAGTCCACAAAATGACACTAACACGTACACCAATCCATCAGAAAAGCCCCCTAGGCCTAAAATGACCATCAACAAGAATCCAAACAACATGATAATATAATTCCATGTGTTTTAGGCATGTAGTTAAAGACATGATGTTGTTTTAAAGGAGATAAACTAAGAGTATTTCAAAAAGAAAAGTGTTTGAGTTTGCAAATATAGTAAGTACATTGGATCAAATGTTAAACATCAGCCAGAAGCAAGTAACATTAGGCCTCAAACCATAAAAACGTAGTGAAAATTGCATTACAATAGCGAAAATTTGTAAGGATAGCAGTCACATGTCAAGTATGGTTTCCAGAAGAAATTTTAAATGTTCAAGAAAGCATAGAACCCCACAAGTCATCTAATAAGTCATTTATTAAGGTAAAAATTAGAATCCAAAAAATGTAGTATGCCATTGTAAGCCATCTGCAACTAAGCCAAGCATAATGCATATATAACTCATGGTTCTATAAAGTTCAAAAGGTCAAAATGTAAAACAGTCCTAATTATTGTAAACTTCTACTACCTTTATCAGAAAAAGAATTAGGTTTTATGAAGAGAGGGAGAGAGAGAGAGAGAGAGAGAGAGAGAGAGAGAGAGAGAGAGAGAGAGAGAGAGAGAAACATGTTGAGATTCCTAAAGGTAGCTGTAAGTATAACTGTTTTCCTGTAACAGTTTTTTTTTTCATTTATAATCAGACGTAGGTCAACTTGTCGGTCAGCTGATTTAGATGCTTATTATTTATACAAGAGAGAGAGAGAGAGAGAGAGAGAGAGAGAGAGAGAGAGAGAGAGAGAGAGAGAGAGAGAGAGAGAGAGAGAGAGAGAGAGAGAGAGAGAGAGAGAGAGAGAAACATTTTGAGATACCTAAAGGTAGCTGTAAGTATAACTGTTTTCCTGTAACAGTTTTTTTTTTTCATTTATAATCAGACGTAGGTCAACTTGTCGGTCAGCTGATTTAGATGCTTATTATTTATACAAGAGAAAGAGAAAGAGAGAGAGAGAGAGAGAGAGAGAGAGAGAGAGAGAGAGAGAGAGAGAGAGAGAGAGAGTACATTAAACACTTTGAGCCAGCCTGACATGACCTTAACCATAACAAACTATATTCATCAGGCAATTATATAAAAAACAACATCGGCCTCACTACACTTGGAACACTCACTGCACTGCAATATGTGCAGAAAATGCCTGGATGTGAAAATTGTTATCAAATATATAAAAGTTCCATGAAAAGAGAAGCGGACAACAGTTTTCAATGATAGCGATGAGACCAAACCGAATACCACTTAAACCTTGTCAGATCCAGTATCATTTACGAAATTGTAAGACATGCTAGTGTTCATCGTAAGAAGGATCCATGACCAACGGTAATGAAATTTAAACGGATCAGAGTATCTTCTTCCTGACTTGGAACAGGTTACCAACATATTGGTAATGGGTTGAACCAGTTTTACGGGATCCAAATCCTCCCACTTTGGAAAACACCCACATTCATTTAAAGTAGGCCTAAAACAAATTTAGCCCTTACAGTTAATTTACAGTTATAAAAGGTAATTACCTGGCCATAGTTCACAGACATCATCCAAACAATGACAGGACAATTTAGAATTTTAAGTCAGACTACTATATTTACATTAAAATTGCGTAACATGTCAAAATTTGAATTTAAACACCAAAATAAGGTCTCCACGTGAACACAGGACAACTAAATTTGATACTGATATTATATTTATTATGCAACATGGTTAAGTTCTTCCATGTTCCAATCTCACTAGAGAAAACAGCACAATAAGCCTAAATTCGTCATAAAAATATGACTCATATCAGCTGAGTAGGTATTCCTTAAATTTCGTCAGTATATCCAAAAGGATGAGGAAATAGAAAGCCCGTATTGTTCAACATGATGCCTGAGAACTCAGATGGCCCTTATTTCATTTTATAGCTGTTGTAATTATAATATATTTTATGTTCCAGTATTGAAAGTTTGATCAAGCTCAAGGTAAAACAATCTCAGCCACAACATTACAATACATAAACATATTTCTATGTGTTTTACTGATACTCAGAAAATACGTTATTAATATGTTCATATAAATCAACATGATATTTCTGTAGAAGATATTGATATTTATCTTTAAAGTTAAGAAAAAACCTTTTTTAATCTTTTTAATCTTATTTTAGAAAACCCCTGTATAATAAGTCTTCCAAAAAGTGATGTATGTCTATCAGCAAAATCTTTAAAATCAGTACAGTTTCTTGCGAAAGTAATTAGTCTTGAGACATAGACACCATAAGCAGGATTGATAGGAATATTAATACTCATATATGGATAATTGAGTGTATAAAAATTGAAATCATCTCCTTAATCATTCACATTTGATTTTTATATGCCACCATCATTGAATAAAGCTATTTATTCTTTTAAGAAACATATAAACTTGATTAGTTGCATATACGTTAAATAGTGTATTGTCAAAAGTCACATTTGTCTGGACGATTGGTTTTGTAGCTTGCTCCAAATGAAATAAGTGACCTTTGCTACAGGAGGATTAGTCTGAAATTAGTTTCTCCACACTGCCTGTGTGCTTGCCTTTAGAAGGAATTGCTAGAATTGGTACATAGGTTATTGCGATGTCCTTTCACTCATACAGGGCTCTTTTGATGATTTATATCAATTAACCTGATCTGTTTTGCTAAGAATGTATTCATCATGCATATGGGAAAAGGATAATTTATCTTTCTCTGGCATTATTCGTTTCTATTGAGTATACACTCAAGATAGGTCAGTAAACTGCCATACAGATTCAGATAAGTTCGCTGATAGATTGGCTCAATTTATCTATAATTAGCTTTAACGCCACTGCTACGCAGACACCAGGGGAGTACTAGTCTTAGGTTAGAAACTTGTCATATGTATAAGGCTATATTTACTTTCATACAGAGGTCTGTGCGTGGTCATTAGCTTCCACACGACTTGAGTTATAAAAAGGGCATTTCTTGATTAGATAAAGAAAATCATAGGTGACAGAAAATTAATGGGACCAGAAGTGTTGCGCTGGTTCCCCGCTGATGAGCCGATTTTACCGAAAGGCTAATGAAGCCCTATGGTACGGAATAGGACTATGATCTTGGAATATCGGCCTCTATATTGGTCTAAGGGTACTTTGGCTTTACAGATTGGGGTTTGCATAGTTTCTCTTTATATATATTATAAGGCCCTAATATGAATTATTTTTTCTAGATTATAGAAGACAACATGCCCCCCCCCCCCACCACACACACACACCAGTGTTAACATTCCTGAAATCATTAAACTGTGCAGAGAGCATTTATAATTTCATGAGAACATAACCTTGGATTGTACATTTGTGGAAACGGGAAACACGGAGACCCTTCAGGGGCTCCGTACATTGATTACTTATGACACAAAGGCTATTTGTGTCATAGAACATGTTCCTAACGACGCCCATTTCCAGTGTCCGCATCGCTTCACCTGTGGGCTCGTATTGTTAACTTGTTATATTTGAAAGAAATTATTTGTGGGCAACTGCCAAACTGCGGTCATCTTTTGCTGCGGCAACTGCTCAGAAACAAGCCGTAGACATCTGATTTATAGTCAATAGAATACCAAGTGTCAAGTAAATTACACCCTGAGCAGACACACTAGCTGCGGACATCACGTAACTCCGACTGATTAAATTGCTGTACCCATTGATCATGATCAGAAAAGAAACATGTCTTAATAAACTAATATTAGGCATATCCCTGTGGCTTATACCATATACCGCGCTATAAGCTGTTCGGTTTAATTTAGGATAACAGAAATAATGAGCTGTACCTAAACTGTTCCTCACTCCTACGAGGCAGGCTTAGTTATATTCAGAAAGGTGACAGTTTATCTGTGTAATGTCATAAATTAATGGATTAAAAAAAACATATTTGGTTTCCTCATTACCGCTTTTCTACCCTTGCGCTCTGCTGTATTGGAAAAGTATCAATTATGAAGTCATCATGCTACCGTATATGTTTCACACGCTGGCCTTATGATTCAGTAACATGTCAAATGACACGTAGTTTTTTATGAAGAGACCGGCGTGGGAGTAATATTATGAATATCAGGGTACTTGAAGTGGGCAAGTTACAAATAAGTATATACGTATCAACTTACATACATGCGTGTGCGCATGTATGCATTTATATAAATATATATATATACATAGAGAGAGAGACAGAGAGAGACAGAGAGAGAGAGAGAGAGAGGAACGAAGAAGTTAATTTAAAAAAACGAGAGACCGTTATCCCTATGGACGAAATTAGATGCAAAGTTTGGTATTAAAATCCAATATTCATCACCAAAATTGATTAACACATATCAGACAGGCTATAACAAAGGTTGATACATCGTGCAGTGAAAAAATAGACAAATTTGCGACATAAAAATAACGGCGTTTTATTGCCACAACTTCGCAGGTTCATAATTCTGGAAAGGTTTTTCGTAAATGGGTCAAAATCATGTACACAGATATAAGCAGTTGTGTAATAATAATCGCTACGCATGATTCTTTTTCTCTTTGCAAAGAGTTGTACACCAAGGCCATTGTCAACGTCTGTGTATATATTAGCTCTTGAATTTTTTGCTATCACATTAGAGTAAATCCACTCACAAAAAGTATGACTTTTGGGCCAGAGGAAACAAAATTGAGTCAAATTGCCGATGACACCACATACTTTGTTCTAGATGAAGAGTCTGGTGAAGCTGTGCTGGAACTTTTACTAAACATTGGAAATTGCTGTGGGTGAAAAGTTAAATCGGAGAAAACTACATTAATATGGATGGGAAGTAATGCAGAGCGAGAGCCATGTAAGCTCCTAGAAAATGGAGTAAATGTGACCTTTTGGCTGTGGGTATTTCATTCATGAGATTGCGGTGGACTTAAAGAACCGAATTCGGGGGAAATGTTTTTTTTTTTTTCTTTTTTTCCTTTTGTTTAATAACTTTGACCAAACGCTTTCTTAATTTGGAAAAAGCGCATTGCAAGCAACAGTTTGACATTTTTTTTCCAGCAGTGGATATTTGAGATTTGCTTTAAAGGCGTTCTTCTATTGGCTATATTTGGAAACAGATATCTTTATTTTCCAAATAAAACCAATATTGCAGTTGAAATGTGGATCTAATTCATAATTCGCATGTAAACAGATATCTTTATTTTACATGCGAATTATGAATTCAGATCCACATTTCAACCGCAGACATCCGCTTCATAAAGGAAATAAGCGCTTTGGATCAATGAAAACATATAAGTGCAGACGCACTAGTGTTTTTTTTTCAAACAATAGTATGACAAAAGTGTCAAATTTATTGATGATATAGTGAATGACATACATAATTTCTCACACTAGCAGAGATTAATGCAAATATTAATTTGGAACGTAATTTTCTGGAGTACTTGCAAATAAAATCTCCTTTTCAATATCAATGGGGAAAAATAGACGTAAACAAAATGTGAGTGTAAAGAATACTTTAATATTCTGCATTGCCGGGAAATTTTATCGGACTTTCGGAATTGAATATAAAGTTATTCTTGGATGTTACTTTAAAATGCTAATGAAAGTGGACCTGTTTGCGTTTAAAAATGGTTGGAAGGTTTCCCAGCACTCCTTCCTGCACAAAAGGTTGGGAAAGGGTGTTTTTTTCGTTCCAAATTACTTTTCAGACTAAAATGCAAGCTTTCAAGGTCAAACTTTTGCATCGTATAATTAATAACCATTGGTTTGCACAATTGGTATTTCTGGTAATGCAAAATTGTGAAGTGTGTGGAATGACTTCTAAAACAACGTTTCACAAATTTTGGAAATGACCAACTTCATATAACTTTTAGATCCAGTCTAAAAATATTTGGGAGGTGCATCTACATCCAAAAATTGTTTTTGATGCCATGGATGTCTTGCGCGGTTTTTCAACCCTCCAGAAAAACAGCATTGAACTACTGTATTTTACGGTGTTTTGTATGGGAATTTTACCGCTCCTCAAAGCCATTACATGTCAATTGTCGCAGCTTCGGTAATAAACAAGTGTATACGAATTCGGTGCAATTTATGTTATAGGTTTCAAGTCGATTAAAAAATTGTACACATTTTCATTGACTTTGCACGGCCGTGCTGAATGTATGTATGCAGCGAACAAGTGAGTCATCAGTCTGTTATAATATATTTTATGTATCTTTATTGACTGAACGCAATTAAATATATATATATATATATATATATATATATATATATATATATATATATATATATATATATATATATATATATATATATGAGAGAGAGAGAGAGAGAGAGAGAGAGAGAGAGAGAGAGAGAGAGAGAGAGAGAGAGAGAGAGAGGAGAGAGAGAGAGAGAGAGAGAGAGAGCATAAACACTGGAGAAAAAAAATGCTGATAGACAGAGAGCATCCAAGACAACCCGAAAGGAAACATGACAAAAAAAAACTGTGTTGAATTTCCAGTAAATTATAATGGGATTTGTTTTGAATTTTAAGGATTTTATGTTTGTAACTTTTAGCTTCAAAATTAACTCAGTTTGGTATGTTTTGCAGAAAATGAAGAATTCAGGTAATCTACAACCTTGACCTTGATATCTGTTCCACACCTTTACATAATTTTTTTCAAACATGTTGGACAACTAAGGATTATTTTCTGCTCCATCATGCCATTGCATACACCATATTTACCCCAACGCCATTTATTTGTGACCAGTCGTATAGTTTCTCATCATTTATTTATTCATTTATTTAATATAGTAATTAATTAATTAATTAGCTAGTTAATCAATTTATTTATTATTTATTTATTTTTATTTATTTATTTATTTGTATATTTATTTATTTATTTATTTATTTATTTATTTATTTATTTATTTATTTATTTATTCATTCATTCGTTCATTCAGTCATTTATTTATTTATTTATTTACTTATTTATTTATTTATTTAAATATTTATTTATTTACTTATTTATTTATTTATTTACTTTTTTTGTATCTGTTTTTGTATCTAATAATTTCATATATTTATTTATTCCTGGATTGGGTGTATTTTATCGACGCATTTTGGTACAAAAATAACGAATATCGCGATATGACGTGTCCATGCATATTGCCTTAGATCGATTTTGAAAACAGATATATATATATATATATATATATATATATATATATATATATATATATATATATATATATATATATATATATATATATATATATATATATATATATATATATATATATATATATATATATTTATTTATTTATACAATCCCCTACTTCCAAAGAGAGGGAGCCAGAGTTGTATTTGGGTGAATCAAGGAGAATTTAGGTATCGTCGGTTTGCAGATTCGTATTTTCGTACGTCCCACTCAGGATTTACACCAGGGATTAACCTCAATTTACAAGGAATAATGACACAAAACGCAACACTAAAAAAAACTATGTCCTCAATATCATCTGCATAAAGGGCGTCTTACACAACACAGGAGTAACAGCCCAAACATAAGTATATGCCGCTTGCCTGTGTTGAATTATTTCCTAAATATTCCTTAACATGCAGTTTGCGGCCTTGTACAATATATATATAATGCAAAGACTTGTGTAACCACTTGACTCTCTATCGACTTAGAGTTTCCCTAGTATATACTATAAAAACAAACAAGCAAACAAACAAAAACAAAAACAAACAAACAAACAAACAAAACCACCCAAACACAAAACAAACAAAACACGAAACAACATTTTGCTACCAAATATTTGTCAAATTACTTTGCTGCTGCCACACCGATGATTTAAACGTATGCTTTTACAGCCTCATATAAATGCCTCTGACAAGAAAGTACCCGTCCACAGACAAACGGAGCATAAAAGCAATATGCGTCGCGTGGCACTGAGGTCCGTCTTTTATGGTAGTGAGGGGCACCTGACCATGATAAACATACTAAACTCCCTTTTTTTTGGGGGGGGGGGGGGAGCATAACTCCTAGTACCTAAAAACACTCAAAATATTGGCGCCAAAATTCATGTCAAGATAGCCAATATGTGTGCATGCTATGAGAAACAAGAATGAAGTTATAAACGGCCAATCACAGCCAAGGCAGCATTTATGCATGTCCTTCTCAAGCGAGACGCTCGAGAAGATATAGAGAACACCTCCTGTTCATTGCGGACAATGTGATGCTGACAAGTAAGGGACAAAAACAAAAACGAAACAAAAAAAAAAAAAAAAGACAACAACAACAACAACAAAAAGAACAAACAAAACAAACAAAAACACAAACACACACACACATAGAAAAGCAATTTCCTTTCTGCCATTATGGACCTGCGGGCGCAATACTCTTAGCTACTCTTGGACGCTCTACATTTAATTATGTGATTGGAGCGCTAAAAATGTTGGCTAAGGTAGGAATGCTGCCGTTGTCAAATGAACGCTGTCTTACTGGCCGTTGTACCCTTAAAATGGAGCTTAAGCGACAAACTCAATGATGAAGCTGCCGCAATGAAAACAAGACAAACTGTGGGTTCTAATATCATAATTATGGACATTTGCATTAAAATATTAACTTCATAAAAATAAATAATGTGGTTCAACAGCGTTATAATGGTAAAATGGTCAACCTGTTTTCAGTTTGTCAAACACTATTCGATTTGAATTTTGAGTTTGTAAGATATATGATTTATAACAGACAGACGCTTTGTCTTACTATCATTTAATAACAGTGAATACAAATCCGTACGTAAGCATTATGAACCGTTTGCCAACTATAAATGTAGAAAACATTTTTCGATTGAATGGTTGGACTTTAAATGATATGCAATTTACCTAGCGTAAATGCATGGTGATGATGATTGGATATTCTATATCATATCCGCTTCTTACGTTGTGTTTGGTACCAGGAAAGTTCTGAGTGGGGACCCGGTAATTATATAGCTTTCTGGAAACTCGAAGTGATGATTGCATTCTGACTTTGACCATAATCATATGGTAGGTTTAGTGGCAACATGTAGTTTATTTGAATTGACCAGCTTCCTTACCGCTTGTCCGATATTTGGGCAATGTAGTTAATTTCAATCGACCGGCTCCATTCTAACCAGATATGCTGCATATGAGATTGTTGTATATCAAAATGTTATTTTAGTCAAACCTCTCCGTCCCTGTCAATGCTATTTCTTTAAATTCGCAAGAGCATAGATAACTCTTATACAGCTCATGTGAGGACCATCGTTATCCTCCATTTTTTTTTCAATTTTGCATAATTTAATCATTGCTATACTTACTTTCAACATAATTATTTGCCTTATCGACAGTTCAAAACACAACACAAAGACACAAGGAGGCCAAAAACACATCTTCCTTCATCAGGTGTGCAAATGGCAGTCTTCTATGTTTTGCAGGTATATCATCAGCTCCTCATTTGCCTAGAGATTATTTGTTTTTCACCATACGTTCCACATTGAATATTTACGAAGTCTAAAGATGTAGCATGGCCGGATGTTAAAGAGATTTAATAACATCCTTCCTGTAGAGTAATTATTTAATGCATCCCTACGTCAATTAGTGTTCATCTGATGGCAGAAAGATGGCTGATATAGACTTTTGGTGTATATGACGTACATTAAATGTACATTTGATTCACTGCACCAAACAGAGCCACAGATGTGAATACAATACATAACTATAAGTAATAGGTGACAAATTGCTCCGAAGGGCACAGGATTGTGGACAATATGATAAACTCGATAAACATTGTAAACATGTACACACGCACAGGTGAACATATTTAACCAGTACCGCACGTCTAACATGGATACCATAAGCAACACATAAATATGAAGGCTCCGTAAATAAAATGCATGTATACTAATAAGGTCATAGACTTTTACATTAATATCCAATGGTTAAATATCATATAAATCAAACCTTTCACTTTACTATATGCGATTAGATGAACAAAGAAGGCACAATTTGAATGTATACTATTTACGTTGCCTGTATTTAGATCGTGTAAGCCCATTTGGGAATCAAAAAATGTAGTAAGAAAAATAGACCGTAAGGTCGTTCCTAATCCGATTTTATTTGTCAAGCTGTGTGTCGTGCGTATCGTAAAAATTGATCTACTGAACATGCAAGGACACAATATTGCAGCGTATTGGGTGATGGTGCTTCTAGAATGGTTACTTTGTTTTCTGAAAATATGGGCGATGTTATTTGAAAACAAAATTATTTGTTTATATATAAATGCACATTCTCATTAAAAAACGCGTCGTCTTTTGTTGATGTAGCTTGTCATGGTGTCGGAAAAATGCTCACCACACAGAAAATACGGGTAATTTGATTAGGATAATCCATTTACAAGTTTTGAAATCCTCACGTTGGTCTTTCAAGAATTTGTCGGGACCTTCACCTGGCAAAACTGATATAGAGCTTTATGATTATGGCCCTCCTCCGTCCCTGGTGTCAGTAAATGCATAGTGTCTGTCACGGGAAATAATATAATGGCCCATATAACATGCACAACGTAAACTAAATACATATTCAGCTAAGTTTGAGAACAAAGTTTCTGTATTGTGTTTTCAAAGCTTGTTTCGCAAACATTTTCGATCTAGCAGTTTACTTTACTTCTATTCATGGGTTATACCGACAGGAGCAAGAGTATTGTGCAATCTGCAGACTTACCAGGGGATTTTTTCGGCGGCGTTTGGTCACTTTGGCGGCGGTGGGCGATGGATGGCGGCATACAGCGGGGGTCTGCGGCCACCGGCGGCGGCCATCACTCCGTCCCCCGCCAGTGGCTTCAGACTAAAAAAAATAGAAAACAAATCGATGGTTCATGGCCATTTAAACAAACTTGGTAGAGACCAATCCAACGTGCATCGCCACCAAGTTGGATGTGAATCTGGGTGATGATTTGGCTTAACTTCAAGCCATAGAGGATCTATCCGTCACAATGTCAAGGAACCAGCCGGTGCTCGCATCTAAGGTCATTTTGCTAGCACATTCCATGTTAAGCTTATATTGCCCACTTGAAATGAAATTGAAGTAATCCACTTTTCTTTTCTTTTTTTTTTTTTTTTTTTTTATTTTTTTTATTATTTTCTAAAAATCACTGATGCACAATTAGATGTACATTGATTTGTAGTAGCCCCAGGCATTTACTGGCCCTCAGCTTTTACATGGGTTACTGCCGATGTTGCAACATGCATTAATGGATACATATTCTCGCATGAGTCCTGCATGATATACATGGATAACATAACAGGAAACATCTCTTCATCTTGTTGAATGCTAATGTTTGGCATGCTAGTGCACGTCAACTAATCATTCAATGATTGATAACTCTGAAACGAGAAGGATATACCTGTATAAATATATATATATATATATATATATATATTTCATTTTCGGACAACCACTTAACGTTTCCTGGCTTATCCAGTGGTGTGAAAACGTACTTTTGAAAATCAGTGGGCGTGCCCAGGCTAACTTTTTGGTCTTTGTCTTCATTGCATTAATTTTACTAAGATGAACTTTACGAGACATGGACTCAGCTCAGGGAACTTTTGTGAAAAAAAAAATGCTCGGTTTTAGTAAACGCCAAACTTTTATTAGCGCTAAGTACATCTAATATTTGTCTTGTAATCAGACGGAATACAATTCTCAGGCCTTGCGGGTTTGTAAGGTATTATTATCCGTTAGGTCATTGTTTCCCCATTGTGTTTTAAAATAGGTCACAGGCCATGTTGCTATAAGGGGTATATTGGTTGACCAGCTACTTAAAGTTTGGAGTGTCTCCCTTGCGTGTGGCTTTAGGACTTGTCCGCTGCCTGAGGACTGTACCAATGGCCATGATGGCGTCGCTGAATCCATCTGACATTCCATCTACTATACCAATTTTAATCTCCAGGGGCACAACTCGAAGTTATCTTGTTGCACTCTCAACTTCGGCGTTCTATTGCTGTTTTAAAATTGTATATATATATATATATATATATATATATATATATATATATATATATATATATATATATATATATATATATATATGGGATAAAATGGTAATTAAAAGCACCCTTTTAAGACTATAGGTTGTAACTGTATCGACCGTCCGGGAAGACCGGACCCGTCGCGATTCAGACACCGCAGGCGGAGGTAGACGCGGCCGCCTGGTCGTGACGGCGAGAGACTTTCGCGTCCAAGCCACGTCGATGAGCCCGCATAGTTAATGGCGGGAGCCCGACATGTACCACAGTTGGGATCAACGTGCTCACCACATTTGGGGTCATCATAAAAAAAAAATTTGCTTAAGAGAATAAAAGCGAATAACAATTAAGGGGTATACAACATTTCAAAATACAGACTTCGAAGAAAAATTAAAAAAAAAATAGTTTGGTAGTTTGAATTATGGTTATGGCCATTTATATCAGTGGTGGTCTTTCTCATGTTAGAAGTAGGTAGTTTTTAAATAATTTAACTCAATTGGCTCAAGCTTACTTGCTTATACAGTGGCATATGAACAAATACTGATTATGTTTTCCCTGATGGTTGCGCCAACATTTACTTGGACAATAATCACGTTATTTTGGCTGATGTCTTTGTTGACCATTTTCTTTACAGCGGACGTTCGCTTTAATGAGTAACTATCATGGTCACCGTGCCGGGCAACTGAATCTTTTGCCTTATTTCCCATGTTGACTTGTAAAATCTTAAGAACGGATTATTTTTTGTACCGTTTCAACATTCAAGAACGTTCAGGAAATTATCACCGAAATAATCTCATTTTATTGTGGATGTTTTGAGCATGTGCTTGTGTTGGCACTCCTCATCCATGGTATATTTAGTCGGTGTAAAAGAAGCAGGGCAGATAAACTGCCGTTATTAAAGTCGAGCATGTCACCTGATGTTTGTGAATGAGATTCTAAAATTCCGACGTGGATACAGGTATTTGTTTAGTGTTTTTAATTAATGCTATTCACTGCTGATGTCTGTGATACCTTGGATATCACACAGATTTTCTACGATCGCAAAGGCTTACGTTGCATAATACACATACCTGGGATGCTTTTTTAGAGTGATAAAATTATATTGGCAACGTTTGCTCGTTTGTTGAGCAGCCATTAAAATCCAATTCTGCTCTGTCGATACAGGAACTTTGAAGGAAGCAGAAACTCCTTCTGAGGCATCGTTTAGCAGGTGCTTTATACAAGCGAAAAATGCCACTGATCTTTAACCGCCTCATTTCCAATCATACTTGGTTCAAGAACTGTGGTGGCCTGCGCCAAACATGCCTTTCTAAATGGAATAACTAGCACACTTTTGTTATAAAGCAATTGCTTTTTAAAGATATCAGTGCTCATCGAGGCTAAGAGGTCTAATGATAACTAACGAAATTCAAGTAATCGTGAAAAAGAGTGGCCAGCTGTCTAAACATGAAGTAAGTTTTTAAGACTTTAACATAATCAAACATAAAAGAAAATCCGGTTTTCCACAAAAATGCAATTTTGTGACAGTTATAGATATTGAAATTGTTCACAAGGTTCTATAAACGTGTGTCATATTTCACGATATAGATACCCACGGCAACTGATATTTTAACAAACAGTAAGAAGTAAGTCACACGGTATTTTATTTGTATCATATTTTCGTTTTACTTTTAAGGTATTTGAAACATTCATACTGTTCAGAGAGATTATTATTATTATTATTATTATTATTATTATTATTATTATTATTATTATTGTTGTTGTTGTTGTTGTTGTTGTTATTATTATTATTATTATTATAATTATTATTATTATTATTATCATATTGAGTTGATATTCATGTTCCGGGTCTAGAGTCGCTGTGTTCGGCAAAATGCCTCGCCTTTTACTTTATTCCCGTCGCAGTTGGTCAGGGCATAAAACAAAAAAACTTTAAGACAAGCTGGGGACTTGTTAAAAGCCATTTAGGCCTCTCCTCCTCCTCCTCCTCATTCTTCTTCTTCTTCTTCTTCTTCTTCTTCTTCTTCTTCTTCTTCTTCTTCTTCTTCTTCTTCTTCTTCTTCTTCTTCTTCTTCTTCTTCTTCTTCTTCTTCTTCTTCTTCTTCTTCTCGTCCCCGTCTACCTTGTATTCCTCATGTTATTATTCCTCCTGCTTCTTCTTCTCCTTCATCTTCTTTCCAGTCTTTTTCTTTTTCCTCCCTGCTCTTTTTCTTCTCTTAGAAGGGTGCTTATGGTTGCTGGTTTGGGCAACGGGTGATGGGGATATAAAAAGAAACCTTCACATACCTTGTCAGTGTATATTTAGGTGACCCTTACCTTTCATCTAAAATAACAAAATCATTTTTTATATAAAACCAAGGATTATATCTTGGTAAGGCCTTGCCGCTTTAGTAATCAGGTGTCACCGATATCCTAGCCATTAAGGTCTGTTGTCATCATTTTGCGGCATAGGTATATGTTTTGGAACATTTTCTACATTTAAAAAATGTGCATTTCGAAACCTTAATTGCCAAATTGCAATGTTGGTAATAAAACATTTCACATAATGTAAGTAGACATAAATATCAACGGAAAATATTTATTTGTTCCTTAATGCATAATACCATTTATCAGATTGGCATGGCAAACCTTAGCATGCAAACATATTGTGTTTGGTTATTTTCAACATTTTTTTAAAGGCAGTAGTACATTTATTGTTCTCGCCACATGGTTCCAAATTGGTTCCAATCATATTTTGCCACAGGTTGCAACTGTACCATGGTGTGGTTAAATATTACAAGGGGTGACGTTCATTTATGGCTACAGTGTATGCTCACTCACCATGGTCTCATTGAATCACTGACTGTGCTCCTTGGCCTCGCTTGTTGCATTTTAACATTGAAACATAATCATTGTTTCTAACTGTGCGACGAAAAGGATCGTGATGTTGAATTGTTCAATATCTATAGCTTGTTAAATATAGCATGGAAATTCGATTCCCCAGAGTATTTCCATGTTGTTTTACCAATGTTCAGGTAATCGTATACCAAAACGAGAATGTTTTTGTAAATTTCTTGCTCAATAATTTAACAACTCTGGTCACAATAACCATATTAACACAGGAATCTGCATGAAAGGCAACTGTGTTTGCTTTATTTAAAATGAAAAGGTCAGACTCTTTTTCGTTATATATTACGACGAGTTGCACTTAACTGGAAGTTTAATAAAGATGTTAGTTTTATTATGGATTCTGAACTTTTTCTGACTAGATAGAGACTAGATAAACAGCTTTCCTCGTTCCAAAATAAGCAAACACCCAACCACTTCCCAAAGAAACTGCTGACATGGGGCATGGTGTCCTTGTCTACAGCATCCACTCATATGCGCCCACTTTCTAAGCAAAACGAGTGAAACAAACGGCATTTTATACGTGACTGCTTTAAACCAATTTTGACATTTTGAGCCGGAAAAGTTCACCTCTTTAAGTCAATTCCTTACTATGTTTATATAATAGCTATTCAATATAGATATGGGGAAATCTGTGGTATACTTCGTTTGTCAGGTATGCATCAAAACCTTGTCAAGACTGAAGATGTGTCCATTGCGTACTGGTTTCTTCTCTGCTTTAGCGTTTGGGCATGCGCTATCAGAAGACACAACGTTAAAAAACAGCGGTCTGTCCGTCGTTTTGTCCTTCAGCTCATTTATGGTAGAGTGCCATGCGGGAACAGTTGATCTCCTTGGTTGTGGAAAAAAAACACAGCCGTCTTCGCGCTGCATTATTTATCAAAGTAGACATTACAAAGAGTGCTGTATTTATGCCTGGAATTGTTAGTAGAAACATTTCAAACATAAATGAATCACTGTGTGGTTTCCATTATTTCAAAGGAACGCATAAAAGCTTTTCAAAAATAGCTGGGCCAAAGAAGAAGTGCATGTCAGCATTTTGCACTTTTTTTCATATGGAATAGCCAATATCGGATGTATTTTTATCCACGTGTATGGACGCAGTTATTTCAATGTTTCGTGTTTTGCACCATGTTAATTTTACTTAGAGCAACCTGAGATGCGATTAGAATCATGGGGTATTGCGTTTACCTGCCAGAAACAATCTGCCCGCCCAATGATAACTTGCAACCAATGGATCCGCCATAGTGTCTGTAATACGGTCAGAACCATGCTTCGAATTTTGCTGCGGAATGAAGATGAAACGGACATTTAGCAATTTGAGTTTTATTACATATTTTATACTCTTCCACTAGGAGAAATAAATGATGATAAGCCTTGATAACGATTGCGGCAACGACTATTCTATCTGGCCAGATTAAAAAAAAGGGTTAGGTCAATCCAAATATATTCTCTTGTGTGATAATGTCCACCAAAGGATTATAAAGGCCCTTTAACTACTTTTTCCGGAATGCAATACTGTGCAGGGAAGTGAACTTACCACTAATGGTACTCAAGTTCTGCTTTTTGGATTTTTTTAAAGAAAGTCTCACTTACTTATTGTAGACTCGAGAAAGCAAAATGACTCTTTCTTCTTGATTCACTGAAGAGGTTACTGGCACGGATAGTAAGGATTCCTTTGTTTTCTTGGCAACATCAAACATGGGCCATTCCTTTTTTATTTTTTTTTTTTTTATTTTTGCTGTTACTGGGGATCTAAAGCAGCTGCTAACTCGCTTTTTCCGCCTTTAAAATAGTATCCAGGGAAGAATAGGTTCCAGAAATGGGTATTTTACAGTTCCCACGGTATTTTGTGTATAAGCATAACCATATATTCACTATTTCTTTGCTCATACATCAGTCATCAGTGACTCTCTTTCTCGATATATATATGTGTGTGTGTGTCTATATCGTCCGTGTATCCTAGATTGGGATTGACAAGAATGTTAGCTCTGGTAAAACAATAAGGCATTTGTCTGAGTGGTTTTGAACAGCAGTGCTATATCATACACTGTATGCTATAATAACACCATTTATGACAAAAGTTGAGCTTACCTTTTGATGGTTGTATACATGAGACTTCCTGTTAGTTGTAAAAGAAATGGGAATACTTTACTAGATGTGCGTAGACACCTCTGTTTCTCTTAACAGGAAAAAAATGATTCATGTATTTTTGACACATGAAAAAAAAAAAAAAAAAAAAATCCAGCCGGTACCATGCTCGGGAGAACTGGTCTTGTCTGCCAAATTAACCTATGTCACACAGCAGACACCGCGTCAAAGTCTGCATCTTTCTCCTATGTTTGTCTCAAAAGCCCCGGTGAAGAGTCACACTGTTGAAGGGACTGAAGACATCATGGGTCTTTAGTTTGGCAATAGGAGGCACACATCTGCAATCACCTGTTAAGTTTGACAAGTTTATTTTTTGCAGTCTGTTATTAGATTAAAAACATCAACATACGGGAGCACATAAAATAAAAAAAAACCCACAATTTATTTCAAAATAAATATAGATTTATACAAAGACATTTGATGTAACGTAGACATGCAGCGCCCTCGGCCACCTCCGACGAGGCTAATAATACTAATGCTTTACAACAGAATTAAAAAGGTGTTACAACTTTAAAAAAATATGTGGCAATATGTTCTTCTTGAAAGAGTACATCGATTTCACATCACGGGTATGCCGAGGGGTAGAGTTCCACATTGGAGAACCAATACTTGAAAGCGAGTGTTAATGGTTCCTGTTGATGGGAAGATGTTCTTGACTGGAGGACATAGCATTATATGTATGGACTTTTGTAAGAGGAGTGAAGAACTGACATAGGTTGGGGGGGAGGGTCTGATTATTGAAACTTTTCCAGAGAAGCACGGACCAGTTGTAGTGGAGCCTCTGTTTGACACTCAGCCATTTTTGGGTGCCCAGCATATCCGTGATATGCGTTTTATGATGACAACCTAAAATGATTCTCATAGCGCGACTGTGGATCCATTGGTGACGGTTCAATTCATATTTACGAACTGAATCTGACCAAAAACTACTGCAGTAGTCAAAACGAGGGAGAATTAATGCATTGTATGAAGTTAACTTCACATTTATTTGGCTGTAGTATTTGAGAATGATGATCCAAAGAAAATAGCATAACGTGTGCATGAGTGTGGGTAAACACTCGTTTTTATACTACGTGCACACAGGCAACAATTGGTGAACGAGCTCCAGTCTCTCCATTCTTTTTTGTCAAATTCAATGCACAAATGATAAATGTTTTATAGGTTTATTTAGCCGACACATGCGTGTTTTGAGCATTTAATGCCTTTCCGTATATCATGAGGATAAAATATGATCCCGCATATTATTTATAGGAGTGTTTTCTCACACTTCATTGTGAGCATATTGTACTTTTCTCTGATTTTATTTCAACCATAATTATTTCGCACATATTTCAGTGAGTTTTACATTGTATTGTATACATATATATTCAGAAAATTTATTATTCAGTAGCCGATGGAATGCTAATCAAGGGGATCTCCGGATAGAATAACTCACAAAATTGTGCACATGACACAGAGGACAAAATTCTGTTTCCATACAGAGTACAATAACCGTTGGTCTGGGTGAGTATATATGAAACAAATAAACCATCGGTACGAATTGACAAAGCATCTTGTCAAAATAATGAACCATTGTACTGCAGCAAATATATCATTGTTGGAATCATAAGAAAGCTCAGCACTACCACATAGCATGCTTTCAGGGAGTCTATCAGCGACGAGGTTTAATGATAAACGTAGTTGGGTACCAAAAGCAAGGAAATTGATGACAGACCTCGGAGGTTTAAATCTTGGCAGCTCATGAAGGGGAAAAAACAGAAAAATGTGACATGTCATCCTCTACGTAGTTGTACATGCAAGATGCACAGGGCAAAGAGTTTCCATCAAATAAATGGGAATTCACATTACAGTGCCCGGGGCGGAGCTTCTTGTGAATAATATGAACAAATATCAAGAACTAAATTTTTTTTCCAGAACAAAAAAGATTAGGGACCAATCTACAATACGGCTAAATGTTGAGTTTGAAAAAATATATTTTTTATGAGAATTTTGGAGCTAAAGAAATCATGTTTTTAGCCAAATAACCACAGGGTTTAGTATTCACAACAGAATGTAAATGAACTGTCAGTCAGACCTGGGTCTGCTTGGCAATGAGAAGTGATCAAGCTGCTCATAGATTGGGGGGAACAATGGGCCAGTGGACTAGGGAGAGAACAATGGACCGATGGGCTAGGGGGAGAGCAATGGGCACTCCTAATGTGTTATTTCAACAACTGAAACTAGCTATTAGGAAACCACATCTTTGTGATCTCATCCTTGAAAAGCTTCAAAAGGTCCTTTTTACACAAAGATTTAAAACGTACATTTTCATGACAACACATCAAAGTATTGTACTATAAGAGTACTTCTCACAAGACAAGGATCAATCAGAGATACTGAGTACATTTTCCACGATGGCCAGTTTACTGCTGCCAGAGAGCCAATTAGACCTCAATTGCATTTTCTCACAGTTATAATTTCCATCCAGCTTCTCCGAGGTTTCGTTTTCCACAGATTGCCCTTGTAAATGGTTTAACCGGTTTGATGAAATAGAAAGCTCTTGAAAATGTACATTCTTGACTGGGAACGGTATGTGGCGTTTGTACATATTTTTATATTTTGTATTTCTTTCAATGTTGAATTACACAAAGTGGAAAGTTGAAACAGTACCTTTTTGTAAATTATAAAAAAAAAAAAAAAAAAAAAATGTTCCGTTTGCTTAAAAAGAAAAAAAAAACAAGAAAACCGTTCCTAGACATTACATCAAAGTTTTATTCTACCACATTTAAAGATTTTATTGTTAAATGTCATGGTTTGTAGGCCCAGAAAACCTCAGAAGTGGGCCCCTTTGTAACATATCGCTTATCGCCTCAAATAACGAGAAAAGGATGATTTCTTCTTCACATAATGAAACCATGGGTTAATATATAAAAGAAAATGTATAGTTTTCGGGGTTAACGGCAATATTTTAGAAAAGAGAGTAGAATAAGATACCGCGACACTACATATGCTGACCTTTACAGACGGCCCCTTTAATGCCTCTCCACTTAATTGTTTATCAGTGATAAAACTGGACTGCATGCTGTACCTGAACATGCAGCTACTTGTTCCTGTTCTAAGAGAAAGTTTCCAGTATGTTGATTTGAAATCCAGAAGCTTTGCGATCGCAGACAATCTCAAGTAAGCTACAAGCGACATCAGCAAAAAACATGTTATGTTGTCAACAATGCCATATTGGTACACATCGCCAGGTTTTATTTGTAAACTGCATTAAAAAGAAATAGGCTGTTGAATTTTTATAATTTTGTATAGAAGAGTAGCATTGCAAGGATTCAGATTAAATTTTTGCTCGAAGATGATGCAAACGATGCTGGCGATTTAAAAAGATAACATTTTGAATCACGAATGAGAATACAACCAATCTCCACAAAAAAGACAACATGTGGGCAGGGAAACCTTGTATATGGATTAAAATTGGAGGGAAAAAAATCTGAAGGCAAATCGGACATTTTTGCCAATTGACACCTTCACTGCTTAACTTACTGCATGTGTGAATTGAAGCACTTGAACCCGATGTATCCAGTATATAGAGCTTCAATATAGAGTACTGACATACTGACAGACAGTAAATTTGATAAATGTATTAGGTACATCTTAGCCTTGCCGTTGGGAGGTCAGATCGATCAAACTTTCTACTTTTCCAAAAGGCAATACATGAATTAATTTCGTTGATTAAAATCAATCTAATAACTGGTAAATGTTTTGTATTGCTCTTAAATGAACAATTACTCTCCTTCATTTTCTAATGTCAGTGAATTTTAATCTATTACTGTAGATTGGACAATTTAACAGAGGCCATTTATTTACTATTCAGTCACTCAAGACATTTATTAATTATTTCAGCTCAAGTTTTCAGTCGTATCCAATGACCGTTTACTGTACCATTGACAAAATGTGAGTATTAAGCAAAATGTATAAACGTAAGATATATGTTTCTGTGTCCAAGTTCTAAGTTCAAAATACGTATACATGTTCAATTGTCGAACGATCTTATACCTAATCACTGTTTGTCCACAGGCATTATGTTCCATAAATATGGAAATGTCTTGCAACCACTAAGGATGGTCAAATGCAATGTGCCATATTGCAGTGGCACTTGTGCACGAATTAACAGTCACAAATTAAATGTCACAAACAAAGGTTTACTCTTACATAACCAAATAATGTTACCTATTGACAGCGCCAGGACAAACTACCCCATTACACTTTAGGCATAGGAACCCACCACTGAAGATCAAAAAAGCAGCTGCAAAAATCGTTTTCAGTTCTGACGACCACGACTAAGAACATACCTTTTACCATCGTTAGCCTCGTTAAATTGGCCTTTAGGCGGTATAAATGTCTCCACATGATGCAGAAACATATAATTTTTCATCTGCTACAATAACAAATATCTTCAGATCTTTCATGAGTAGTTTTCGTGTTCTATGAACTGACACTGACATATTAGAAACCTCACTTTGTGTCCACACAGAGTCCCGTACAAACCATTCTAATAGATCCTCGACACTCAATGCTATCATAGATCAACACTCGTTTATTTTGACAACAAGGCGGCCGTGCGTGTCAAGGAGCCGTTTCTTCTCTACTTCATGATGACTAGACAGAATTGTACCATGGAGGATTGATAGCAGTTGTAACATTTTATCTGTTGCCAATCAGTAAGTCAAACATTCATCATGCAGAAATGTTTGTGTAAAGAACACATAATGCTTTGGTTTTTTGACAGATGGGCGCAACACCGACAAAAGATCCACGTGGATGTGACCATATGTCATGGACGACTGCAAGTGTCTCATAAGTGTAATCAGACAGTCACACATATATTATTTTTAGCACAGAGATGTAAAAGTAATTAAACACAGTTTAATTCTCACACTGAAATGAACATATTGCATCACGTTATGATTAATATGAAATAACAGCTACCTTTGTACAGCATGTAAAATGTTGTAACAAATATGTCTTCCGTTAAAGTGTAAAACACAGACAAAATTTCAGTTATGTCACTTTCAAGTATTTAAAAACCCAGCTGTGAACACAAAACTTAACGGACCATATGAAGGAATATGCAAATAGCTACACATAGCAATGATTATCAGTCTAGAGGGAAACATTTGTGTATTTAAGGTCCCCTTGCACTTAATAAGCAAGTACATATATTTGGGAAACGTTCCTCAACACCTTACGCTGCAGTAATGTGTATTATTTGAGGAAGGACACATTTATACAATTTTAAAGAAAACAAATTGTCCAAACTAGGTTCACTCTCCTTGCCCTTGTCTTTTCAATATTATGAAAGGTATGGTATATTGGTAAAGTTGTAAATAATAACAATTTTTGTTTCACACTCTACCAGACAGAAAGACAAAATGTAAGAAAAAAAATCAACTCAATCAAGAGCGTGAAGTCCACTCAACAGTTTCAGAAATAATCCTTGAAATGTTGATAAACCCATTATAGGTAAATTGACTAATGCATCCACAGCAAGAGAAACATAGGGATAAAAAAAGGAATCCATCTCTCCTTAGGCTATGTTAAAAAAAAAAAGAGAAACGAACTTACAAATTATCTCGTATATTTTGAACGAATCAGATACGAATTCTGTGGCAGAAGGTTAATCTGT
>OZ026616.1:22307026-22329526 GCA_964020975.1 Hermodice carunculata | reverse complement strand
ATCTCCAGAGTGAAACTGAAGGATGCGACTCATAAAACAAGAAACAGTCACGACTCAGACCAATCTGACAAATTAAGACTCCCTCTTCAACTGTACACATTTCAGGAATTAATAACGCAGTGAGTATGATTTTACGATTTTTAACCGAGTTTAAAAGGCGTGATAAACTGGTAATAAAAATAATGAACTAAACACACATTGTTCTACTTGGGGAATGCATCTACAAACCCCAGAGAAGTTATTTGCAGAATTAAGTCCCTGTCCACCTCGACCATATGCAGATGGATCAAGAATAGCCCAATCATTATGTGCAGATGATCCTTTCATAATGCCTACTTCGCCATGCTTTTCAATCATGCAAGAGTCATCACAGATGATGCCTAGAAGATGCAGCTGCCGTATGTCACGACCTATCGTGTGGCCAGCATTTCGTTTTCATTACCTACCTTAGCATCATCACCAACTTCAGCATTAAGAATGCTCTTGGTGAACATACATTCATAGGTGCATGTAAAAGCAAACTTTCAATTACTGTCCATTTTTAATTATCATATGACTACATATCCACATCATAAAGGAATGTCCCAAAAAGATGATTATGACAAAACATACAGCTCTCCAGGTGTCTAATTCTATCACAGGCGTAGAGAATTGCCTGCTGCTGTTTCAAATATGAAATATATTATGGAAAATAGGGGAGCCTGGTAAAGATCACAACTGACGGATATATATGGCATATCTTACATTGACCATTACACACCAAACTTAGGCAAGGCTGCTTAATCAAACTGGCACTACAGGACAGAAAGGGACTCACCTCAGTACTATATGACGACAAAGCAAAAAATCTAGTTAGCACTAAGGATATCGACAATGCCAATGAATCTTCAGCCCTATCTGTAGACAGGAGGAACCAATTCCAGGACGTCATCACCTGAAATTAAGAAATATTTACTGTCTAACTCAGTGGCAACTACTACATCATTTGGCAGACAAAAACTAGTACTGTGCCTACTAAAAGTTCAAACCTCTAATCCTAGTTCGGGTGTGCTGATTCAACTATGTGTTTATTTAGCTTACAGAAGTCATAAAGGGTGGATCATCATGTTATATTTTTGGCCAAGAAAACAATATTTCCAAGCCTACATGTTAACCGAATTGGTCATCTAACAATAGCACTTTGCCATCAATACCCTTGCAAGGTATCGATGCTCCAGAAAACACAACTAATTTGTGGACTCACAACTGTAATTGCAAATGATGAGCTAACGAAAGCTGTTGTCTTCAATGGTTTTAAGAATATTTCATGTATGGCAAATCTGTGTTGCTAGAGGTGCCCAGTATGCCTACTGAGGGGCCTGCCTTTCTACAAATTAGTAAAACTATCTAAAGGTCATGAATCGAGTACCATAGTCCTGATGCGAGCATCATCTTCCCCCCTTGTCTTCCGAATGACAGTGTACCATGTCATGTTTCACAAAAACACTATATTTTTGTAATGATTTTTACACCTGTTGACAATGTATCTTCTTGCTAGCAGATGGATGAAGCTTCTCAACAATTCCAACAGTTTCAATAATTTTAGCAGTTTCGATAATTTCAGTTCCAATAATGTTAATCAAAACTATGATTGAACATTACAATCAAAGCACATATTCTTTTTTTCAGATTGCCCTTTACTGTGAACTTTGGTCTATATGTACATGGCAATTTTTTTTATTGAAACTTGTTTAAAGCACATGAAGCCAACTGATTGAAGTGTCATGTACAATTATTAAAACAATGTACATTATAATCACTTAAAAAGTGTTTATCTTCAGCCGTTTCCTCAGACTTTGATATATTTATAGTAGTACATTCGTGAAATAATAATGGTAATAACAGAATTTGGGGAATACTGAACCCTTTTACTGGACCTTTCTGATTGACAACAAGCCAGCTCCAATGTGCTCATCACTGACATCAGGCACGCCAACAAAATGTAAGACTCTTCAAAACCAAGCTAGTGCTCTTGTATTTTTCATCTCACAAATGTTTTAAATGCTTTAATGTCTCATACAGATGTAGGTAATGTATGCTGGTGTGGACATAATGTATTGTTACTTGCCACCTTAAGACATTCATGGTCGGAGCTGCCGAAGCTATAGGCTAATACTAAAAGCATAGAGCGCTACTAAGAAATTAATTTACAGAATACGTGCCATTTGTAGCCCTGTCGTTGTTCTCATCTTCCAGATCAACCTGATCTTGATACAGTGGTTTGTTGCATTTTATTTGATAACTCATTCATATGATTCTGCGCACTCGTCACGAACATCAATTTTTTAAGGCATGATCAGTGTTATGTGGAAACAATGTGTGACTTTGCAGCTGTGAGCAGCTATCGCGCACCCTAGTGTAATGTCACGCACACTTTCATACTAAATTATTAATCTGACGTACTTGCATTTTGCTCACATATGTATGGAAGTTCGCTGCAGGATAATTCTGTAGTGCTGATACACATATTTCCTTTTTTTTTGCCTGGACTATTTCTGAGTCTCACACGCATATATATATATATATATACATATATATATATATATATATATATATATATATATATATATATATATATATATATATATATATATATATATATGTGTGTGTGTGTGTGTGTGTGTGTGTGTGCGTCTGTGTGTGTGTGTGCACATGACGTAATCTCCAACTATACACTGCGTACCCACTTTAATTGTACATATAGTTGAAAGCAGAGCCTTAGGTAGAAAAAGGGTGTATGGGAGGCCAGAGGATGTCTGTACCAATGTGTCTCTATAACAAATGTTCACAAGATCGCTCAAATATTTTGCAGGATTAGGACAAAAACCACGGCACGTGCGTGCACAATGGACTACTAATTCATAGTATTAAAGATTCCTTCTCTTGCTCTTCCATTATTTCACATTGTAGACTGGGGACCACTGAGGTGGTAGTTGTGGTATTGTTAGATTCATGTCGCTATATGAGATCGTCCATGGCAAGCCAACAGGGCCAGAATGCATAAGTCTTACTCATAGCCTCCACTACGCGAAGTCGAGGCTCTGCAATGGGTAGTTGAGCAAATGAATCTGATTACAGTCTTTACTATGTATAGTAGAAAAGAAAATGGTCTCCACTACGCAAAGTCGAACCTCGGCAGCGCATAGTGAAGTCAACCAATAAGATTTGGCTCCACTATGTGTTGCCGCTTAAATGTTCTTCCAAAACACATTGTGGAGCCTTGGCGATGTGCAGTGGCGAAACTTATGCTTGCAGTAGGTTGCAGTCAAAGTATCCAATCACTGATGTTCTTCTAAACTGCATTAGACTTGTTGGACCACATCTTGAGGAATCAATAGATAGACAGATAGATATACTTAATTTCACCAGGGTTACAAAATTAGTGTGACGCTAGTTTACATTTTCGACCTGAAATAAATATTTACAATATATACACATGAAAAGAAGAATGTCAATGAAATTCAAGGCTTGGTTTACCGTCTCGACAATGCATATCCGAGGAACCGAATAAAATTTGATAATCCACTTAACGTTGCCTAGGCACCCAATAGAAATTGGTTCTCCAATACGCATAGCCAAGACACCCAATGAAAACTGACTCTCGGCAATGCGTAGCCATAATAGCCAATAAAAGTTATTTCTGATGGCGCCAAGCTGGCACATGATGGTCACCTGCCGAACAATACTAAGGCAGGATGGACGGCAACAGGCTGGTGCAACTATAGCTATCTTCTTGCTCGACTTATTAGGGTCATAAAATTCAATACCCATTCAACCTCCGTTCTGAAATAACCATTCAACCAAGCATTGCGGAGACTGTAATTTGACTGGCTGTCTGGAGAATTAATAGTCTGGACTTTGTGTTGTACAGATTCTAATTTGATTGGCTGCCTCGATGAGGTATTGCAGGGAACTTCATGTTTCTGCTACACATTGTAGAGACTCTTATAAGATTGGCTGTTTTAATATTAGTAATGCTTGTGAGAAATTAAATGATTGGTTTGCTTGTCTTCAAGTAGAAGCATAAGTTGCTCCACAACGTGTCCCCGAAGCTCGACCGAATGTAAATGAAAACATAATCTCAGCAACCCGTAGTGAAGACTGAAATCTGATTTGTTGGTTCAACTTCCCGTAGTTATGCCTTTGCAATGCCTAAGACCTGTTGGCTTGCCATAAACGTCAAACCTGAAGGGGAATAGGCTTTCAGGGTGGAAACCCATTGAGCAAAGAAACTCCTATACTTGCTTTAAGGTAAAAGCACTATAAAATTAAGCTGCTTTCACAAAAAAAAAATTCTAAGTACGATTTCCTTTTTATTTTTATTTTTTTATTTTTTTTAAATTCACGGCATTTGCATCCACTATGCATATTGTTTTATGAAGTGTGAGAAAGTCAACATGATAACAAACATGCCTGTTTGAGAAGGGAAGTGCAAGGGCCTTTAGTGTGTTGTAATGAAAAAAAAAAAACTATTTTATTCACACCTAATATATCTTGGTATCAACACCGACGAAGAGTTGTACAAATTTTGCTAGCTAGTGATGTCCATGCATCAAAACCAATATACACAAACAGTCATCTGCTAGTTTTGAAGTGGGTTCACCCGTGTGGGCACAACACTACGTGAAATTCATAGCAATAATTACACACTGTGGCAATACACAGCAGTGCATGGCATGGTAAGCATACAATACAAAGCATCAACACTTGGCAACCATACCTCCAATACCAGTAGCAAGGCACAGACAGAGCACAATAATGCAATACAGTACAAGTGAAGCAAGGAGCACAACTATGTCTTGTCACAATGAGAATATCTGGTCATCTGACCAGATCCCGGGAAGGACCACGTCCGGTCACTGGTCAGGCTTGTGATGTCACCAGTGGGTCAGCCCATTTTCTACCAGCACTGCATCCTTCTGGGTTTCATGGACAAGGAAAGGGTCCACCAGAAAAAAAAAATATCCTGATCATAATTTTTCCTCCGGGCAAAAATATGCAATTACGGGACCCTTGTTAGGCATAGGGGCTGTCTGTTACCCAAAAGTGGTGAAAGAAAAGGATAAGGGATTAAATATCTACCTAGCTGAGCATTCCAGATTATCATGTATCTTCCACCCTAAAGTGGTGGAAGATAAGAATAGGGGGTTAAATATCTGCCATTCTCAGCATTCCGAATTATGATATTCCCCAATGGATGAAGTGTACGTCCATCTGTGGAAAATGTTAATCCTGTAAAAACCAGAAGAGCATGGTAGTAGACACTTCTTTACAAAAAAGTGATGTTCTGGGGCAAGTTTTTAGCTGTAGACAAAGCCTTAGCTGCTTCCAGTGTCATCCCAGGATGTGAAAATCAGACTTTCCCTTAGAAACACTTGGATAGTTGTTATGGGAGTCAGCTTCCAGGAGCAGGTTCTTCAGTGAGATTTGTCTCACTACCCATTCATTTTCCTGGATCATCTGTGCAGTGAAACCAAACACAGTATGTGGAAAAATATCCACACACCGCTGAACACCACTTCCAGACCTAGAAAAGGAATGGAGATGTATTTTGTGTTCAGCAGGCAGGGTTCTTTTCATTACTTCCAGGCACCTGGATAGTGCTGAATGTCCCTCTAAATCTTCAAACCTGGCTCGGATCACCATTGGTATTCTTTGCTTGAATGCCAGGGAAGACAGAGCTCTAGTGTCTCCTGCTGACGCTTGATGCTCGATACTGTACAATTTTGATCACCAGACAGATCAATAACAACTTACAATGCATGCCTCATCCTGGGCATCCACATGGGTATGTGCCAGTGTTTGCATGGCTTTGAACGGTCATGAATTAGCAACGCATTCCTTACATCTTCCATTGATCTTGTAAAGAACTGGTGACAACACCTTGGTGATCAAGTAAAGGCCACTCCGGTTCTTGCTAAGTTTCCTTGATTGACCCTGTTTGCTTTGCTGTCTCCAGATGATAAACGAGATCCCCCACTTCATATGATTTCTGACAGAGCTTGATGTCATATGTTTTCTTCTAATAATTCTGTGCCACATGAAGATGTTTTGAGCGACATCATGAGTCTGGTCAAGTTTGTCCAAAAGTTATCAGGTCTAAATAAGATGTCTCCGGGGCTGAGAACTTCCCGTTCCAGCATCTTGGGGTTTGCTGTGAATCTGGTATTTCGGTTGGGCATTGGTCCTATTGCCGCTGTCAGATGAGTAATATGCGAATCCCAGTTTCTTTTAGAACCCTGTATACAACAGCAAATCATTTATAGTGGCAAAGGGTTGTACCTCTTGAGTTTTTCCTGTCTAGGGCACCTCCAGTAACTTGCAGATGTTTTGAGCGACATCATGAGTCTGGTCAAGTTTGTCCACATTTTCTCCTTGCTCACTATGAATTTCCAATGGACATCAAAATCCTGAGATGAATTCATCAACAATTTTCCCTACAATTGGCCCAGCTTTCTGGTCAAGGAGGGGGTACCTTTCGATTTCCACTGAAATTGGGCATAAAAGGTCCGAGTATATCAGTCTGCACCCGTTTCATTGGTATTCCAGCATGATATTTACTCAATCCTGCCTTTGGTCATTTTCTTTTTTTTTTTTTTCACCACATGGAACAAGTTTCACAGATCTGCCTAGCAAGGCACATGTTGTGGCAGGAATGGCCATGCTCAAGTATTTGTACGGTCTTCTTTTGTCCAAGATGTCCAGCGTGCCGAATATCATGGCATTATTTTAGACCTCATCTCTCATTGATTACAGTACCACAAGACATTTTCTGGGTATTACATCTACCCACCTATAGTACAACCCATTATCCATCGAAAGTTGAAATTTACACAACCAAAGATGTTTTACCGCCAGACTATGGAGCTTAAGCACATCAAATGTGGGAGTTTCATTGCCTCCCGACCACAGCATGCCTGGGGAGATATCCGCCTCATTCTTCTGTTTGTGATGCAGCACTTGATGTGTATATCTGGTCATCCATACCAAAATACTCTTCTTAGCAGTAGTTGTTGAAACATTGACATTTACAGCCCTGAGTGTCAGTGGAAGAACATGGTCCACCTCATCTCAAACCTTCTCCACTGCTGATGTACACAGGTACTGTAACAATACTTGCACCCACTACAAGGGAGCATGGAAACTTCTGATTCAGCCTGGTAACAGTCACAAAAGATTTCCCGATCAGGAATTGTACTCAAAGCATCAGCGTTCTGAAGTTTTTTCCCCGCTCTGTGAACAATATTTATGTCATATTGGCTCAACTCCTTCAGCCACCTTGCCAACTCCTTGACCTCGCATGTACTTAAAGTGCATGGAGCAAGCCAGACTATTGTGTGGTCCGTCCAGATCACAAATTTCTGACCAAGAAGATGGTGCCTAAATTGTCTGGTGAACTGTGCAACCACCAGCAGCTGATTGCGGGTTGTACAGTATTTACATTCCTGAATTAATGACAGGGGTTATGCATCCTTGACTGTCACCTTGTTCAATTTGAAGAAATATATACGCCAGCAAACTCCACCACCCTTCTTATTAACTAAGGCTGGGGCCGCTGCCCACTCAGAAGAAAGAAGGTTGAATGATACCAATATCCAGCATCTGCCTTTTTTCTTCCTCACCTTCAAACCGTTGTGGGGCCTGTCTCATCTGTTGCTTCAGAGTTCTTGCATCTTGTGTCTGGATCTTGTGAGTGACACCAATAAAGCAGCCTAAATCTAAATCATTTTGGACAAAACCTCGGAATATTCAATAAGTAGATTAACAGATGACTTCAACTCCTCTGCTGATAGCTTGCTGACTAATTTCTCCACCAATGGCTGAATGTGCTGTGACACATCACAAGCCCTTACAGAGAGTGGCAGATTGCATGTTAGAACTCACACCTCTTACAGAGTGTACAGACTCAGGACATATACCCATCATTTTAGACGAACTTTTGTCCTGTGAAAGATCAACATGTCCCTTATCCAACTGATTATCGCTCAATGGTGATGAATCATCAGTGTGCATATCTCCAGTTGGTGTCATATTCTGGAATGAACAGAAAAGATATCCATTCCAAGGGACAAACCTCTTCCTGATTGGTCTTTCAAATGATTCTACTCACCTTCTGTGGGAATAACTACACTCTGTGGGCATTTATTCATCACATTTGATGTACTGTCTACCACAGAATGAGGAGAATCTCCTGGATACTCATCAGACAGAACTGCGTCCAAAATGGTAGCACATCCCACTAACTTTCCTGGCTTCAGGGTAGCATAACCTTCACCAAGGTTTATTATCTCAATGGGTGCTTGCTTCTGTCCTCTCACAATCATGGCAGGTGCTCCTATAATTGGAACTTCAATCCAGAACTACCTTGCTTTTGGCTTGTTCCGATTCTCCATTATGACTAAGTGTGACAGGAATGATGATTTCTGCCACAATGATGATGTTATTCTTTAGGTCTGCAATACAACTATGGGGGAGTAGGAAATCCAACCCCAGAATTACAAAGTCAGCATTGGGTGCTATAAATACCTCACATAAAAAGGTCTCCTTCCCAAGTCCCATTTTTTATTCCTTCCACACAGTAAGCTAGCATTTTTTTTTTTTTTTGCTGCACATTTGAACTTTACCCTTTCAAGCTTCACTTGGGCAGCAGTGTCGACAACAGGTTCTGTCTCCCGTGAGTTCACTGTCCCAGGAACCCAAATATTGTAGCCTTGACTAAAATTAAAGCAACCTCTCTACGTTTGGTGCTCCTTACAACCTATCTACATTTAGTGCTATTTACAGGTGAATGCTGGCCTAGAGTGTTGATAGACGTAGCTGATTCACCAGCATCTAAAACCCTGACTCTTTTAAATCTTTGGAGTCAGGTGTGATAGGTTTACGGGAGGGGTTGGTGACTTGTTCTTGCCCTGTGACCTTGGAGAGCCAGGTGAACACTGATGGAACTCTCGAGCAAAGTATGTTGTGCTCCCAGAAATAAACCAAGCTCCCCTTTCCTTCCTTTCTTCCTTCAGAGAGGTTTCCACATTTGTCTCCCCTGGACTTAGGACTCGAAGACTGGTCTCTTGGAGATTGATCTTGTTTGCACATCATGACCTGCAGCACACCTATCATACCCTCCACCCCCTGCTCTACCCCTACCTTGACAGCTGATGGTAAAATTGGCTTTTCAATGAAAGCTACTATTTGTTCTTCCACTGGATGCTTTTTAGGTTCCGCTGATGCTGCTCCTACCACATATTATCCACAACATCATCAAATGTCACAGCTTTTACAGACTTCTTGCCGAAAATCAGATTATGATTCTGCTCCTGGATTTTCATTTTGGGTACAGAGCTTGGAGGTCTTTAGATTCTTCATTCAAAACCTGTAAGGTGGGCCTATGATGTTGACAGCCTTTGAGAAATGTCTCTATTGCCATACTTCTCAGGATGGTGATTGCAGCACCTTCTGCCTCAGGGTAGCTGTCCTGTGCTAATTTCTGGGCCCATTCAACAAATTCCTCCAGTGATTCTTCAGCTTTCTGCTTGAGAGAAGTGAGCTGTGCCTGGACAATGGACAGTGGGTCTTTGCAGCCAAAGAAGCTTTATCTGTGAGCTGAAGGTAATCATCATGGATTTCCTAATCTAAGCTTCTAAAAAAAGTCTAAGGTTCTCCCTTTGAAGCAGTCGGTCAGTCTGTCCAGTTTTTCATGTTCATCCCACCCATACCTTCGAGCTCTCTTCTCAAACTGCAAAATTTATGGGAACCAATCACTTTGACTATCATATGCTGCCAACTTTGTGGCAAGGAGTTGTTGCATACGAAACCTGTGTGTGGTCCAAGGCCACACGCCATGGTGCCTATGATACTTCTCCTGATCAACCTCTTGTCCAACACCATTGTCATGAATTTCAGGTACCTGTCTGGGTATCTGGCGTGCAGCCTGAGGCCATACCTCATCCAGCCCATGACCTTGTACTCCTTCACCATCATTTGCCACAGGCACAGGACCTTTACAAGGCAGCACAGGTGGTATCATAATTTCAAAAGGCACATGCCCTGGGGTTACAGCATAGGGCTGTACCACATCAAAATGAGTAACTTGTGGTTAGAAAGATGTTGGCAAGAGACCATGCCCCTGTCTGGGAGGTCCATCCTGTATGGAAACAGGAAGTTGGTGGTGGTGGGGGAAGGGGGGCACAGTATCAACGTGGGACACAGTGTTCAATTGTGTCAGAGGCACATGATTCAACTGCTCCTGAAGTGTAGTGTTCAACTGCTTTGGGATCAATGGGTTTGGCTGTGCATGAGACAAAGGCTTTAGCTGTGTGGAGAGCCCTGTATTCCCCTGTGGTGGCACAATATTCAATTGTGCAGAATGTACAGTTGTCTGGTGTGCACCTACCTGGATTGCAGTTTTGAAAACCCATGGTTTTGGTATTGGGCCCCTCTGTGGTGCTGCCAATGGACCATTCTGTGGCACACTTGGTGATACCATCTCTGAATCCATCCCATGCAAGGACTGATCATATGTGTCACGTGGTCCATGATACGACATCACTGATTATGCAGCAACAATGTCTGCCTGCCCCTCCTGTTGTTGCTGTGGAAACAAGTCCGCAAGTTGAGGCCCTGCATACCCTGGTGCAGGATACACAAACCCTGTAGGAGGCATCTGTATTTCTGGGGTTACAATAAGTAAGCTGAGCCCTCTGGGTTTCTGTATTACTCCTGATACAGCAGGTACTTTGGGCACTGGTGGCTTGAGAGTGACTGGTTTTTACATCAGATATCTCTGGAGAGGAATGAATGTCACTGGTGGTGGAACCTTCAAAGATGACATAGACCTTGACAATTTCAAATTGCCCAGAGTCAGCTTTCTGATAAGGTTTGTTACTCACTTCCTTGCCCTAGGGACACATGCAGGGGTAGATGTCAACCTTACACTCAGCAATACCTCCTGTAATTTTCCCATCTGCCTCTGGAATAAACATTGCTGTAACTGTTGCTGTTGTTGAAACATTTTCTGTTGCAGATGGTAATATTTTTGAAACAATGCCTCCAACTGCTGCACCATTCCAACAGCCACAGTAATAAGGTAGGAATCAAGATCCCCTGGGCTCTCTAGATCTGCAACTGCTATCTCTTTTGCAATGCATCTCTCACGTCAGAAAGGCACCTTGACTTGACAAGTCCTGATGCAACCCAATGATGGCTCTTGCTACATCATTGCTAATGCCTCGCACAATAACTAACAACTTTTCGGTTGCAATGCAGATATTAACTGGAGCCATTTTGAATTGTATTATCCACGAATTTGGCCAAAAATATTACCTTGGATTGAAACTAATTAGCTTAGCCAAATGTATTGAAATTCAACAATTTCCAATCAGTTGGATTCACATAGAATTAACTGATCAAATGGTGAAATTGAAAAGTGTCCAAAAAGTCCACTCAAAAGATTGACTAAGTTCAGTCACACCAATATATACATTACCAGGGCCAATCTCAATTTATTCGACCATATGCTTAGGAATAACATTGTCTAAGCATGATAGTTTAATGTACTACTGCCTGCTATCCCACAATTTTAGAGTTCACGTGAATTAAAAAAAAATAAAAATCTGGCACTTATATGGAAATGAAGCATGCAGAACTCAAAATATGTAAAATTAAAAAAAAAAGAAATGCAAGTGCAAGCTTTCAATTTGAAATGGAAAGAAAAACAAATTGCTTCAAGCTGCACAGGGAATGATTCAAGAACTTTCAAAACACAGCAGAAAATCATATGCAAAATACCAAAAAGACTGATTTATGAGAATTCTGTCGTGCTCGAAAAAAGACGGGAAATGAAAATTGGGTGAAAAGGGTTAAATTAATGTAATATCAGGTTACAGTGACCCTGCAGAAAAAAATTCATTCAGGTTCCAAAGTACAGGTATCTGGTAGAAATGTACACAAATGCAATATTTCGCAATAAAAAGATGCATATTTCAGTAATCAGTAAGCAAAATGATGTATGCAAACAAATGTGCAGGTGCGCATTGTGTGAGCCAGGGAATAAATTGCAACACAGGGCTGACACAAGTGTTCGTTGCTCCCTAACAAAAAAAAAAAAAAAAAAGAAAGAAAGAAAAAGAAAAAATTCCACACTAATTTCTCACAAAATGAGACACTTTCCAAGTTTAAATGTCATAATCTTCAATTTCATATTTGAAAATTCAAGCAACCTTTTTTTTACCAAAGTCCCATTTTGTTCAAATCACAAACAATTAATTGCAATAGTTCAAAACAGTGTCAAAAATGGTCTACCAAATGTGAAGACAAAATATGGAAAATGTATTATGCTTGTAAATATCAATTCAAAAACAGAGCTGGAAAATACAGCAGTGGACCATGGGTCACACTGATTGAACCCTCAATGATCCAGCCTATCAAAATTTCTGAATTTTTGGCTCCAAAATATTACCCATATAGTATCCGAACAATATTAATAATCTATTTGTACGTAGCCAATTATTGGTCAAAACAGAATCGCAATTAAGATCCAGGGACCCTTACTGTGTCGGTGATCAACAATTGCCTAATTGGAACTGTAAACCAGCCCAACTAGCTGACCAACAAACCAACACAATTGATGTGTACACATAGAACTACCACATGACTAGCTCTGTGGTGTACACAATTAAATTTGGAACTTGTAAGTCAGCTAATAACCCGACCAACAATGAATCAAATCTAGAATTAGTCAAGATACAATCCTTACTGATCCACACTGACTTTCCAGTATACTTGAATGGTGGCAGGCTCATTGAAAGTTCCACGTGGTGACCTCAATAACTGGTACCAAATGAAGTGGTTTAACCCATGTGGGCACAACACTACATGAAATTCATAGCAATAATTACACACAGTGGCAATACATAGCAATGCATGGCGTGGCAAGCATAGCATACAAGGCACCATACAAGGCAAACAGCCTTGAACACAAGTAGCAATGCACAGGCAAAGCACAATAATGCAGTGCAGTACAAGTGAAGCAAGGAGCTCAACTATGTATTGTCACATTGAGAGTGTCTGCTTATCTGCCAAGATCCCAGGAAGAACCACACCCTGTCACTGGTTAGGCTTGTGATATCGGTCCATTTCCTGCCAGCGCTACAGTTTAGGAGTTACCGGGTCTCGGCGTTGTCATTTTTATTACCTTTATTTTTTGCAAAAAAAATTGAAATGCAAAAGATGTCGTTTTTATATAGTTGTTCATGTATCAATTGCATGTGTGACAAAGTTCAAACAACACGTGCACCTATCATTATTTGTAAAAAAAGTAGAACATTATTGTTATCATCATCATTATCATCATCATCATCATAATGTGATGATGAAATTCACTTAAACGATATTAGGAAATATGTTAGAACATGCTCGTTTTGTTCACTGATGTTTCTATATCAAAATAGCATAATTGAACCTCGGAAAAGTATCTGAATATATAACACTTTCTAAATGTTAAAGCTTTTGCTTTTTTAACTGCTCCTTGTTTTTGTAAAGTCAAGACTATGAATACATTTTTAAGGTGTGACTTGGGTCATATATTCATCCCACGAGGTGTGGTCCGACATATTCGGATAAAAGATGGGTTTATATGTTTATCCATTATACATTTCATCAATTTTATTTCATCAATCATATCGACACATCAATATTTCGTTTGCAAAGCATTTGCATAATTGTATGCATTTTCACTATCTAAGATCAGACTGTAAACTTGAACTACAAGGCTTTGCCCCTGTCGATTTATGAGTTTGGGAACATAACAGTTTTCACAAAAAAGCCCATAAAGCTTTGATGGTTAACAAAGAAAAGAAGACAAGAGAGAGAGAGAGAGAGAGAGAGAGAGAGAGAGAGAGAGAGAGAGAGAGAGAGAGAGAGAGAGAACGAAAGAAAACAAGGGCAACGGAAAAAAGAAAACGTTCTAGGAAAAAAAGCCTGTCAGACAATGCAGAATCTCTGTATCTAATTTGCATAGCACCAAATGTAACGAGTATGACCATATTTGGGGGCACCAGTTGAAGCATACGATAAATCCTTATTTCAGGCTGGTTTTTAATACTCCTCAATATTAGGGACTGGGCGCCATTCTCTCTTTATCTTGAAAGCCTTTGAATGCAACGTTGAAAGTCTGTCTACTTGCTTGGAGAAAAACCGATCTTGGCATTTCCACGAACGTTTGGATGAGGAGATATTGTCATGACAACAAAGCTTAATACCTTTTTTTTTTCGTCTGGTGGCAAGGAATAAGCTAATTTAAATTCATTTAGGCAACAGTCATTTCTATGAAATGCATATTGTATAAAATTTTCAGATAAAAAAGCTGAATTATTAAGTATCGTTTACATATAAACAGAAATAGCAAGTTTCCTGTCGGAGTGCTGAACTGAAGGAAAACCAGACTTACCTAACTGTGAAATTTATTGCTTGATTTTTTAAAGCTAAAATATTTCCATAAGCAGCACGAATACAGTTTTGGATAAAGTACATGCACCTGGGTTGTGCGGGCAATACTCTACCCCCCCCCCCCCGCCCCCCCCCCCCAGAAAAAAGGACAAAAGAAAGCAGGGAGAGAGAGAGAGAGAGAGAGAGAGAGAGAGAGAGAGAGAGAGAGAGAGAGAGAGAGAGAGAGAGACCCAACTAGGTCGAAATGACTTCCACATTGAAGAGCAACTGTCAGTCCAGCATAATTGATTCATTAAAAATTGCAGAGATCTGCTAGCTTCTCAACAAGTAACGTTTCCCCATGCTTTGGGGTACAATGGATAGAATCACATGATAAATGCACTATTGATAACACAAATGTTCCTGAACCTTGCTTTCCCCGAAAGGTACTTACAAGAGAGTCATAGCTGAGGTATATTATTATTATTATTAACCTATAATTGCCGAAAAGGCACACGATCTTCATCTGCAATATCAGTCAATTCCATCCCATTAATATATCAATAAATATGCTATTTAGGGCACGCAAACTGTTCAATGGTTGAAGGACTTGTTAATTTACGGCCAAGCCCAAAATGAGGAAGGATTCAAAGATGTAACACCATTTTGCTGGCTAAAAACCAGCACACGATGGTAGCAATCTTCTGACACGCATTTTGTGCAGTCAATGTCATCTCTTCGATTTTAAAATAAAGATCATCACACTAATACGCACAATGACTAATTTTTACGCTCACATCATAATTCAATTTTAAGGCCGTACCTGCTTACACCTGCACGCCTAGTATTTATATTCTAAGAACTTTCTAATGCTATAATTGGTTTGTTATCGAAATGCACTTTTCCATTATGACCCTTAGAATTGCACAACTTAAACTTCACTCTGTTGCTCGATAATAAGTCAAACAGCCGTCTGTGCGGATTATGCTCAGAATAGAGTGTTCCATTTATCAGGTCTCAGGCCATTCAACACAAACTTCAGCCAGTTGACAAAGAAATTTGCAGAGAGAAAACATAAAGCTTTGAAAAGAATTGTTTCGGATGACAGCTTCATCTACCAAGAGGTTTACTAGTGTTTGTCACCATCTACAGACCATGCAGTTTTGATATATCAACATGTGCCCCTGGCTGTGCCTAAGTAACAATTTAAACTGACGTCTAAGGAGGTAATGAGCAAAAGGAGAAAGAACATCCATTTGAAACATGTTTCAACAAATGTTCAAGTGACCTAAGGCTAAACGAAAATATATGTATGCACATTGCACATGTGGTTTTCAAGCTGCCCTTTCCTAATAAAAATTGATCCATCCAGCCTGAAAGATTTTATCGATAAAGTGGTCATCGTGCACAGTTATTTTGCAGTAAGGTAAATTCAAACACAGCATTTTATTTCCACTTGTCTGGAGGCTTAATTTGGGCCAGGGAAAGAGCATAGCTACATAGCAACAGTTCTTTGGTAAAGCAGCAGCGTCCGGCTGTTCGGTGATCGTAAACGTAATATTTAACAAGATTCCAGATATCCATTCTCAAAGTTACCAAGGCAAAAAGTCTTTAAAGAACTTTTAAAATATGTCTTACTATCTTCACTTTAATCTGCCCACTCAGTTGTGTCGGTGGCAGTTATCGTTGTTAGTCACAAATCCAAATGCGACAGGATACCTTTAGCCACTATGTGCTAGGCGCCATTTTGAATATTGCACAGTGCATTGATTGCGGAACAGTACGTCGAATCAAAATACATTTTGTTTGATTATATCAGTGTTTATATCTTTACTGATGCTCTGAAACATTTGCAAGGTTTTAACTTATGGCTTTAAACATTACCCCCCCCCCCCCTTCCAAAATCGTCCCAATGCTCACTTGCAAACCATTGCGTGCGAAATCTGCAATTTTACAAACAACAGCCCAGTCGATAGGATATTTTGAAGAGGTTTTGTCCAAAATGTATGCCTGATTTGTGTTAAGGGAAGATTAATTTGTCGAATGAATGTAATGAACTATATATAGGGACTTTTCCAGTATAAAAACATTACCTGAACATGTAAGTACAACGCTGCCATAGAGTTACCAGTTGTAGGCCATAGAATATGGATTTTGTATCAGACATTAAAGTCGCCCCCAGGTTATGAATTAAGTAGCAGCGCAGGGCACACGAGGAAAGAACACTCACAAAGTCAAAGTTAGAGCTTATTGGAAAAAGTTACAAATATGGTAAAAAGTAGTCCCACCCATGAGATATGGTCAACGATATCACATGGGCCATATCCCATGGGTTTTCAATGTAATATGGTACAAAGTAGGGGATAAAAGGTGTAATGAACCTAGTCCAGAAATTGATAAAGATGAAACGTTTGTTCTGGTTACGATGGTCGGTTAACAAGTTTCAAAAGGGACACTTCTTCTGTTGAATGACCTCTGACCTCAATCAGCCTGTCTCTGGGCTGGGCTGAGAGAGCGATTTGGCTTATTAGAATGGAAAGCGGGTCGGTCATCACGAAACCATATATATCCAATCAGGGAGCGATGATATATTCCCTACACTACTGCATTGTGACAGCATCCACCAGTCAGAATACCTGTCAACAGATGTAAGGTGCCCGACTATCCTGTCGATACTCACGGAAGTTTGTTAATTTTGAGACAAATATCCATGGATAACAAGGGTAACTTTTGCCAGCTTCACGCACAAAATTCGGGGCTAAAGATAATGGGTCATGGTATAGCTTGACCTTATTTGGAAACAAAGGTGCATCGTAAACTTGGAAATAGCCGCACACAAGGAATCGCAGCGCGCCCATGTGACAAGTGTCTGGATAGGGTCGTTTACCTGCAGACGGCTAATTTGTGCACTGAAGCCTGGTATTTATATGTTCAGTTTACAGAGACTGAAGTGTTATTGACTAAGTTGGCTAAGCCAGTTAGGCGTTCGCTAGGAAGTGCTTTCCGTGCAAGTGTTTACTTACATTGCAATACCTCGGTGGATACCTAGCATTCCAAAATACTTATGCAACAGAAACGTAAAAAGTCTGAGCAGCCAAAAAGTATACCGTTAAAAAACAAACAAACAAACAAACACACAAACTAAGGTACTCCTAATGGGAGGGAGTATAGGGTGTACTTTGGGTGTCGTGAGCAAGGCTACTACAATGAAAGAAATACTTGTGGACAATGTCTAAGCACTTTAATTGCTTCTACGCATTTTTTAGGGAAAGATGTTTCAACGAAAATAACATTAATACTCGGAAAACAAAATGATTGTGTTCCCATGCATGGAATCTCAGTGAGCTTTTTTCACAAAAATACCAGCCCTGACATAGAATGAAACTGTAATTTAAATTTAAAAAATAAAAAAGAAATTCATTGTGGAAGAGAACATAGGTTTGCATACTACATTTGTATCTCACTATAATTATTTTCAAAAAAAAAAAAAATAATGTATTAATTCTGCAGGAATCATGGAAAGTCATCTTCCTTTATCTGTTGAGCGACCGATGCATTCGAACCAAGGACACGCTTTGCGGAATTAATTATGGTTAATGCCGTTCTAAATATAATCAAAAGGAACAAAATCATTGTTTATACAAGTGACTGCTTGAAGAAATCTGCTTGTCGATATTCATGCAATCCCTTTCAAATACATCAGGCCTCACGTATCAGCAGTTTTGTGTTTGAAAAAAATATCACCAAGGTCATATATCATCGATTGAATGACACGTCTCTGGTTTATTTACCAAGGTTTAATTTTACAGAAACGAGCAATTGACGTGACTGGAAGCTGCTTGTTTTGAAACACTGGCTTAGCCGTGATAGCTCTGTCAGATATGCCCAATGATTTAAGTCGGGTAAATACCATGAGACAACAGTATTTTTGTTTAATCATTAATATATATATATATATATATATATATATATATATATATATATATATATATATATATATCGGCTAAAATGGCTGGAAGGCAGGGCAACACTCAGAAGTCAGACCGTGTTTTATTTGATAGTAAAGGCACGGACGTTTACATGTACCATGTGAATATATTCAAAGCAAAGTGTAAAATAATCATCGTAAACTAATGAAGTGGTATACAGCCAAACACTGTTAAAACATTTAACTCAGGATGACACCATCCAAGGCTTAAAAAATCCTCTATTGCATGGGCCTGCTAAACAGAATCATAAGTCCAACGGCAACATTTTTACAAGGTACAGTAAGTGTTCTGAGAATAAAATATCACGTGCATTCATTTTGTGTCTAGGAACAGGAGTTAAGCTGTTGCATGCATTCCATTTGGTTATGTCACATATATCATCGGAATCATTAATAAAGTGCATGGTGTGCATCAACATTTTACCCGCGGAACAGTTTTTAGTTTCGCACATATGGCAGTTTAGTAAGGTATTTATGATGAGTGCGCATGTGTCATCCACAAAAGATGAACCTGAATCTTGTTCCGAGAAACTCAAGAAATAATCCTTACTGATGAGGTATATTTTATATTTTCCATTAGGGACCAAGTAAATGAACTACCCAGGATCATACAGAACGTGTGTACTTATACCATCCAGAACATTTCAAATATTTAATGGCACTGTACCCAACTTGGATTCAGTTTGCTGCATGGTTGAAGCTGTGAGGGAGGTATTGCATAACATCCGTGTTCAGCCGTCGTGATACGCTTGAAAATAAGACAGCCAAACCGCCGATATTAGGGAGTTGAAAAACTGCTCGGGAGTATCGAATGTGGATTTCCCGAGTCTTTTTTGTGGATGATATGAGACTCTCTCATCACTGCACCGTACAGGAAATCAGCGATCTGTGGCCAGGTTTGGGAAATGATTCTCGTGTTCAAAGAGAGCAGGCCAATCAACAGGCAAGTAATCCGTACAACTACTCCAGACATTGTAATCTTGGGCAAAAGCCTTAAAAATGATAGCCCTCCAAAAAGACTGGGAAAAATTGTTTATCAGCAAAGAAACTTCTGATAATACAGGTAATGCTAGCAATGCCAATGGACTGTCGCAAAACCATGACCATCAGCCCGCAAATGTAAGCTTTACTGACCCAAATTCGATGGACCTCGCTGGAGTCATGAAAATTGTAACTAGCTTGATGCTTGGTAGTGATAAGTTTGACGCAGAAAACAAGCAGTTAGCAACAGAAACAGAAAGCCCAGTGAGCTATAACACTCTTACATCAAGGAATACGCCTCCCTTGTTGCCGATATTCGGGTCATAAAGAATGTTCTGTCACGGGTGAAATACATTGTGATTCCCTCTGTGTGTTGATGTCATGGATGAAGTCTCTAAGGACGCTAACCCCTTGAATCCCGTGGTCACAGACGGTGCAGGTATGGTATCGGCTAGTCTTATTTATGGCCAAATGACAAGCACTCAGTTGAGTCATCAGACTGTGAATGGTCAGAGTGATCCTGTTGTGCACACTAGTAGTATTACATCCAGCAATAATGTGACAAATGAATGGCAAGGAGAAAATACTCAGCCTCAATTAGACCTCTCAAATACTAACACTGTTTCCACTGTTGCCAGTGCCGAGGAACCCGAATTGCAACTTGGGCCATGGTGTTATCTCTTACTCCGAAACCAGCTTATCTGCTGACTTTGTGTGTACTTGCAAAGCAATGAAAAGGGAAAGGAAACACGAAAAGCGAAATATGAGGCATAAACCGAACAAGGAAGCAGGCACAAATCAACTGACGCAAAGAGTCACTGCTGCTAGTGAGAACCAGACCAAGCAGAGTGACATTTAGCCAATTCAGGCTGCTTCAATGCCTATAAAGGAAAGCACAAGTGATGCTACAAGGTCACCTGGCATTTATATTGGAAACCTAAGCAATGCCAATACTCCAGAAGATCTTATGGTCCATATACGTGACAATATGGGGATTAAAAACTGTACAATACAGCAGCTGTTACGCAAAGGTAACAGCCACAGATCATATAAAATCAGTGCCCCATATGAGGCAGATTATTTTGTGCTAATTTATGCTGATAATTGGGACAAACATATTGTAGTCCGAACCTTCACACCAAGAATATCAAAGCAGCAAGGGACCACAAGCCAGGCAAGGCCAATTAAACCTAACAACAACAAAAAATGTCCCTCGAAGTGCAGCAGGACTCCAATTACCTTTGCAACCCGCGCATTGGGATACAGCAACTACATGGACTTCAACACTTTCCATACCAAAGGAGTACAAAACACTTCCCATTAGCACCGGCGTAAAGACTTGCTACATGTCTATGAGAGACATGGGTGCCAATATAAAACCAAATATACACGATAAAAGGGGCACTGCTGGTCGAACTACTGGCATTCTAAAATGTACATTTTTTTACTCTAAAGACTTTAAACATCTTTCCATTTACATTTTAGATATACTAGCGAGTGACTGTGAAATTAATGCTTTGGTGAGGCTTGGCTCCATGCTCAAGACGAGGACGTTATCAACCTTGTGAAAGAAGATAATTTTAATGGGCCTGAAATATTTAATTGATGAAATCTGGTATGAGATCCATATTATTGATCCAGGGCATTCAGGAAGACCATATGGTTATGTCTCTATTATATTCAAAGAGAAAATTGGCTTACATTACCCTCAACTTGAAACCCCAAGTGATTGGGTCATACCTGTAGCCCTGCATGATCTAAATGGGCTTATGTTGCAAATAGTTAAAGATGTCTATATGCCATATTTCAATCAGAGCAAACCAAAACAAACAGATATTTTTTTCTTTTTACAGAATTGACTCTTTGCAGTCATTTCTTGATTTGTGTGGTGTAAAATGCCCGATAAAAGTATTTGGTGACTTCAACGTACAGTTACCTATAGCTTATAGGTTACATAGATTGCGGTGTAAAGCAAAGGCTTTAAAAAGCATAGTAACATCTCATATCACTTTCCTGTGACAAGTGACTTTGTAACTGTCGTTTTCTTTCCTTGGAAATCTGTAAATTACACATGTCTTTGTGTCACAGTAACAGTACGTACACTTGGATTGATCATCTTTTTTCAATAGCATATGAAACTGACATAATTAATAAGTGTGTTATTATGGAGTTTGAATCACATGAGTACCCACCAAACATTATATTCTGAATTTTAAATACACTTAGATAATAAACATCTGGATATCTTTTCTATACAAGCACATGGTAACGGCTCTGAAGATTCTCAGCGAATTATGGGGATTTTGCAGGGCTTTCAACCAGTATCTTGGTGTAAAGAACATCGCTTGGCAAAATATAATTAGGTTTTATTATGTAAGTTAACGTCAGTTGACCAATTCGCGGTTGACACACAGTTAAGTGCTTCAAAAATTGGTACAGTCGATAATTATATGTCTGTATTTAATGATGCAATGCAGGACTCACCTGGAGAAGCAAGTTTAATTTTGAGTACTGGTAAATTGTATAAGCCTAGTGTGAATGGCCAAAAATGGCATTGTTTAAGAGTGTTATTAAGGGCCTAAAATGTTTGTGTCGTGTATCCCGTCAATGTATGGAAAGCCAAGATCTTTCATAATTTGGTAAGCTTATTAGCTTCTATTTAGAGCGTAAAATGTCTTGTTATGGAACAGCATTCACAAAAACCAAATAGAAAGGAGTTAATTCTACACTTAATGCCCAGCAGATTGATAATATTATTCGCATATTATCACAGATGAATGCAGTACTTTTACTGATGAACAGAATAATATTTATCAGGAAGGTATTAATTATTTTACTGATCTACAATCTTCTATTAACGACTCTTGTGGCAATACTGTTATAACTGCAACAGATGTCTCCGATTTCATAGATAAGTTAAAGTGTAATTGTTCCCCAGGATGTGATGGTGTAACAGCAGAATATTGTGGGGGGGGGGGATAAAAAACAAGTATTTTATGCGAGAGGCTGGCCAGCCTTTACTGTTTAATGAATCTACCAACTGTAGACCAATTACATTGAACTCAGTTTATGCC
>OZ026616.1:22269526-22302026 GCA_964020975.1 Hermodice carunculata | reverse complement strand
CATAGTTTAGAGAAATGGCGAACTATGTTAAACGTGTCTTGTAGATCCTGACTGAAGCACCAGGCACAGCACTTGTCTGTTATTTTCTCAGCATAACTTACTGACAAACGAATATTTAGTCAATACTTGCAAGTATTATTCATAGGTTTTAAAACTGGACAGTTGTAGCTTTTTATCTCAATATACCCTTGCAAGTGCATTAGAGCGTACAAAGGCAGGCTGGTTGCCGACGGAATCAATATGTTCGGTAACTGATTCGTACCAAATAGCTCAGTGAGACCCCAAACAAACTGGCATTTATCACTAGTGGAGATAACACTTGTGATTCTTCAATTTTTGCATTTAAGAAAGGCAGGTTTTGGTTGGAACTAAGTCAAGTTGATTGAAATAAATATAGGACGTCAGTTGTTCAGATTACCACCCACGTGTTTCATGTTCTGCGAGTCCACAGGAACAGTAACGCAAATACAATCGCTATTTACCATTCAGATAGAAAGTGCGACCTATTCGGGGTGTTGCTCCTTGCACTGTGATGTTTTAATTTCCATGTCATATCCGACCATGCACCTCTTTATGATTTTTTTTCACCGTGACGATAATTGTGTCATCAAAGTTTGGGTCGCTTGATTCATAATTGGAGCCACCGTGGAATATTTTTGTCAAATGACACTCCACATCTGTTTAAAACAGGGTTGATACAGGTGAACATAAATACAAACTGTAAAATTTTACTGATGTTTCGTCTTCAATGATAATCGGTCTGTAGTTACATTACCATTTGGAATTGAACAAGTTTCAGAGTATTGACGACAGAAAAACAATTTTATATATTTGAAGAAAACCATCATATGCATGTAAAAAATGTGCTTAGTACCGGATGACACATAAGAATAGTTGTATTTTGAAGCAAAAAAGAAAAAAAATCGATGAGAAGAAAAACCCCAAGCATGCGTACAATAATATACACGCAACAAAAGACGCAAATTATAAATTAGCATCGGTTGTTGAGGAGGAAGGAAATTATGCAACCTTCTCAATATCGCAATGATTTTTGATAACATATTGGAGACGTTACAAATACCACTTTTCCAGGTCATATTCTCACTAACTGTTCATCATAAGAAGTCAAATAGTGTGGTTCTTTTAGCAGATGAATTGGCAATTCGAAAATGCAACTCAAACTCTGTTTTACCATGAAAAAAGGTGGAAGACCATAAATTTAGTCTTACGGATATTTAAACATAATTTATCAGCAGAGAGCAAAGCAGGCACCTGTTTATTAACTCGTCATTTGCAACATTAGAAATATTAATGTAATCGTCATTATCTTCGGCGTTGAAAACACATTAACACTCAATCTGAGAAATTGTAGCAAATATGGCTAATTAAATGGTCAGCTTGGTCAAAAGTTATATAAGTAAATGTTTGCTCTGGTGATGTAATCGTCATCTGCGCTGTTCCAAGTTATCTATTTATTTTTTTATTTTATTTTATTTTATTTTATTTTATTTTATTTTATTATATTTTTATTTTTTTGATGAGCCATATATGCACAGAGAAAATAAATTCAGACTAAGCAAACTGTGTTCAAAGGCAATTTCTGAACATGATAATTTTTGTTTCTTCGAAGTAATTGATTATGGGCATATATATGTGTAATTCTCTATACATGACAACTTCCGTGAACCAGCAACGACTACATGTACATCGGATTAGGGATGCAAAGTATAAGGTCTGCCCATAAGGTAAAGATCAATGTGTAAAGCACACGTAAGACAAAAATATTACCCATCATTAAAAGTACGAGGATTTGTACAACTGAAGCCTCGAAACAACCATATCTGCTGGCTACTCAGCATCCTCAGAACCTTTTAAGCTAAGGCCACTAACCAGAGGCACCACATTGATTTACTAGGATCGAAGGATGCCAAGTATCACAAAATTTTCAAAGGTGTGAGCGACTCACCGTCATAGCCTAACTAGGGAGTGCCTACTTAAAATCGACACTAACTGCGAACATGCAGCAGCGCGGGGGACTCGACATGGACGATACATTCAGTTTTTTGTTAACGGCAGCATTTACGGTTAGGCAATTACACAATGTTAGTTGGATACTACACAGATTAAGCAACATATGTGAAGTTAAGATTCAAGGTATCATTTTTGTTTCAGTAATTTGATGCCCTGAAGGCATCGAAATATATTTATCATCTTAAGCATACATGGGCTTTCAAGCCAACGACTAATATTATTGCATCCGTTAAAACAAATAACATATTTCTTGGCAGCCATAGTTTGTCCAATACTTCACTATATTCTCATCATCAGCACTGCAGTTTCTTTGCCGGGTATTCCAAAGGATATCAAATACGAAGTCAAGGTATACGTAAAAAATGTACCTTTAGAGGGTAGTCCTGGTGGCTAAGAGTTGTGGCCTTTAGATATGGCTAGTTGGCGTTACCAAAGGTCGAGGATTCAATCCAACAGGAGGCTGACAAAAAGAATGGTTTCATTATTCGATCACCTGTCCTTGTATTTTGAGGGTGATAAATGTTTCAACACCCCACTTCTCAGATGGAAGAATGGTGGGCCTCTCAGCTTTTGTGTGACCAAACGTATCAATATACAAGTCATATAAAGCTGTCAAGTTAAATGCACCTTTTGGTGGTCACACGTTGCTTGCATTAATTCTTAACTTTTCTTATGCTGCTGCAAAACTCAATATCGTAATAACTGTGCGTCCAGCTGCAGTTATTACGATATGAGAACCAGTGATTATCAAGGTGATTGCTTCTTGATAATCACTGGTTCTCATGAAATGTTCCAAATTAAGGACAAGACACACTTTTCAGTCTATATATCTTCACTAGTGCTTCCGTTTTTTTAATCTGCAAAAAGAGTTATATAAAGCATTTTAAGAGCTACATTTTGATACATACTTTTATGCATCCAAGTGCAATAATTGTTTAAGTTGTGAGATTAAACAGGTCTATTTTTCACAAAATGGCACGTCACAAAGTATATTTAAAATTTCCTTTAGTCTTGTAACTTTTAACAACAAAACATAAATGAATAACTTTGCTTTTTCTGCAATTTACTAGTCATGATCTGTTGATTAGCACCTAACACGAAAGCAAATGATGACACCAAGTATCAGGGAATAAAAGGATTTTATTCACTAATGTTCAGTAACTTCCGTTATAATAAACTTAAAGAACATACCAAAACAAATCAGATAAGCATAGCCGGGCTCTTTTGGGGGTTTACACACCTGAGTAACACACCCGGATTTACAAATATGAATTAACTCTTTAAAGCATGCAACTGAAAAATATTCAAACTTAAAAAAGTTATAACTTTTATATTCTAAACATTGCATGCTCAAGAAGGTGGGATTTCTTGTGAGGTAAAGTTCGATCATTAATTCATATTGATCTAATTTAATTGCCCCCGGCCCAGTTGTCAACTAAGACGAGTTTAATGCAATCCATTCATGGTATTCATTTCATTGGGGTGTTCCTGTTTCCTAATGATAACGTTATGATTTTAACAATTCAATATGCCTTATTCTTTTGAATTAAGGCCTTTTAGCTTAATTTGCCCGATAAGTGTCCAGGCATGTGGGCCTAAGTTATAGGCCTAAGCCTTGGTCTTTCTGTTTTGACATTAATTACACAAACTGTCCCTTTAGTGAGTCTGCCTTAATTAAACAAAATCTTGGCGGATTGTTTGGGACAAAAAAAAAAAAAAAAAAACAGAAAAAAACATGTCTCTGCATCAGTGTTTCTATACAACCCAATGTGCATGATGGATCAGCTACCAAATTTCGAAAACAATGTCAAATTGACAGGCACCCGAACAAAGAAAAACCTTTCTTGGACATCGAGTCAAATGTAATGCCCACTAAGTTTGAAGAGAATTTTTGAGGGAAATATAGTTTCCATGGGGGCATTATTTGGATTAAAGGTAAATAGAACCATTGCAAATAGATAGATAGATAGATAGATAGATAGATAGATAGATAGATAGATAGATAGATAGATAGATAGATAGATAGATAGATAGATAGATAGATAGATAGATAGATAGATGCTTTTTGATAAAATGTTGCTGTACAGGCTTCAGGCTCTAAGAAATATTCCTATGTGCGTTTCAAGGAGCACTGAAGTTCTCTTATATGTTAACTTGTGGGTCTAAGTTAGTAACATACATGTGTGAAATGATTAAACCAAATGTAAAAGTAGGCCTGAGAAATCCCCATTTTAATGTAAGGGTGTACTGTGAAATTTGCCTGACTACGCTCCGTGGCATCCCATGGGAGAAAAAAAGCGATGGCTTGAGAGAGGTTCATGGGAATGTCAATTGTATGTGACAGTATTTATACTTTTTTTCTCATCAAAGCTCTAGGTACTTTTTTTATATTTGCCATTTTAAGTTTCTTCGTGGTTTGTTACTCAATGAAATTGTCTTGGTAGAAACGCGTGTTTATGGTCACCATATTCCATATTAAAGTGAATATATACCAAGGAATCTCTCGGACATTTTTTTATTGTCCTTGGCTTGGGTGATTTGCAGACTCACACCTGGGACTTGCCATTCAGAACAGGTTCCTGCACACGTTTCCTGCCCCACTGCACTTGACTGGTCATCAGCAAGAACAGTGAACTGGCCATTGCCAGCATGATCCTGTTTGGAATGTTAGAAAAACATTTACCACACATAGTCACATAGTCTTGGCGAGAAGAATGGGCATCATTGCAATGATTGTAACAGCTACATGTATGATTGTCTGCTCCCCCCCCCCCCAAGTTTGCTGTCGTGCTGTCATTGGAATCAGTTTATTACACAATTGGTGATTGGTCGGCTGAATACAGCATTCTGATTGGGAGGTTGCATAGGATGGCATCAGGCTATAAAGGCGTCCACACACTTTTAGCATATATTGCCTCATTAACTAACGTTTTGAAATTTCGAAATACAAAGGAGACAAATTCAGATATTTATTCCTTATTACATAGGCTTCAAAATAATGTATAATATAATGGGACTTCTGTGCTGTTTTTACTCAATTAGCCAAGCATTTAGCTTGAACGTGTCACTGAGTATGTTCAGCATATTGCAGCATAGGTTGTTGGAGATGTCGCAATTAACAGAGATATACCTTACCATATAGGTTGCACGTGCCCATCAGTGGGTTTACTTTCCAACCATGTACGGTACACAGCTTAAGAAGCGAAACGTTAGTGAATCTACGAGCAAATATTCAGGATGGAAATAGAAAGGGAGAGAAACTAAATGCATGGAATGCATGACCTGTGAGCTTAAGTGAGCCAATTTAATGGTGTCAGCAATGTTTTTTGTGACTTCTAATATACCCAGGCTATTGTTCTGTAGTTTTTCTCTTCATCATTAAACTTGCACTGGTCTGAAATTATAATTAAAATGTGCAGGAGTGTAGAACGTGACTCGTGGATATCGAGTATTAATGATCGGGTTGTATCACAGAACATTTGTTTTCTTGAGGTAAATACTATTCATGACATGACATTCCAGTGTTCCATTAAGCAGGTTACCATTAGTCTACTTCAAATGCTTCTGAATGACAATACCTTCGCTCCACTGGCACCACGAACGTTCATATGCAATGTAACCAGCATGTCTTCATAAATATTCCAAATAGACTTTTTTATGCGCCCAACTTCATTCAGTCAGTCGTGCCGGGGTACATCGAATTCAGTTCATCCATGTGTTGCTACTTGCCCATTATAAAGCCAATCAATAACCAAATACCGGACACACTTTGGCACCTTTCTGGTCGTTAAATTCACGTCCAAGATATTTCTTTGTTGGTGTCTGCTTAGGCATAACTTAAGTTATCTTGTCCATGCTATGTAGCATTCTATGCGACACCCATGTATCCTATTCATAATTCCTGTTATAATGTGGTTTCAGGTCAATAATCCCCGAACATTGACGCAAAAAAGGGATTGACTAGCCCAGTTGACCCGTTTTCATCACTTTTCTTTAATACGTTCCCCTTTGGTTGACTCCATTCACTGTAGAATTTACCGGTTTGTAGATGCCCGGGGCCCAGTTGGGGCGGGGTAGGTGTGAACATTGTAGTGCTGTAAATTACAAGCTTTCAAATCGGCCTAGGCTCAAATTATTGATCATAAAAACCCAAGAATCTTATAATTATGCATTCGGCCTACATTTGGCTTTCTGGCATATATAGCTTTTTGGAAGCTTTTTGGAACACGAAAAGCCTCATAGGGTGCCCCTTGACGTACATGTGCAACAAATGTGATTGGCTGTATGAGGTCATGTGGCAAAACAGTATATCACGGTTGAAAGTGAACGACGATGGCAAGCAGGCGAATTCGCCGTGTACTGGGCTATTTGCGAAACAGTTCGTGTTCTATTTGGATTATTATTTACCAGACACAGGTTTCCTAAGTACAAAACCCATGCAACAATTATGAGAGTATTTAGCAAAGTTCATTTTGGGTATGTGACCAGAGGAATTGAACGCCATAGCATAGATAGGCATACTTTAATTTATATGCTTAGTACTACTCACTCACACAGTGTCTTGACACTGGTTCAGGGGTAGCGGGCATCTGGAGAATTATTTACCGAATCGCCTACTTTGCTTCATTTGGTTGTTGCAGCATTGACGGCAAGTGCGGATAGGGAGCAAATATATACTTGAATTACCACGCCATCTATTGTTAGCAACGGCAACTACTATAGGAACGCAGAACCAAAAGTGAACATTGCATTTTCGTGGAAGATAGTGTGTGAACATTTGCTATAATTGCTTAATCAAATGAATTAAACAACCATATTCTTGAAAGTACTTTATTAATGATGGTGAAATGGAAACCCGGGGCAGATGTGGGGGTGGTAATTCAATGGGGGTAAGTTCAAAAAAAAAAAAAAAGGGGGGGGGGGTGTCATTGTGATATATCATATGTTATATCTCGGCAAACAAAGCTTTATGCCACATCAGCCTTGCTTTCACACCGTCTTCTAAATGATAATATTAAATCTTAGAAACAGCTTCTGTTATATTAATGGGGTTAGCCTCTGCCGTACCTCTTGGAATATATAAATACGTGTGTGTGTGCTTCAATTTAAAAACAAGCAGAATTTCCCTGGAAATATTTGAGAATGATATTGCCAAGCGACAGGGGTGGCAGGTGATGGCTACTTCATGGGGCAAATAGAATAGGTCTTGGGACCCCCATACTGAATGTGGTTCACACACACACACACACACACACACACACACACACACACACACACACACGCATATATATATATATATATGCGTGTGTGTATACATATATACATACATACATATGTGTATATATATACATACATATATGCATATATATATGTATATATAAACACACACATATATATATATATGCACATATATATATACACATATACGTATGCATATGTATATATGTGTATGTGTATGTATATATATATATATATATATATATATATATATATATATATATATATATATATATATATATATATATATATATATATATACATATGTGTAAATGCCTGGCCTTGTGGATACCTCACTAATGCGGACCCTTGTTTAACGTGAACAGTTATGTCCAGGACTGAAAGGTCAATTTTCTTGCTTAAAACACCTGTCCATTATGAAAACCTGCTAACTGCGGACACTTTGGTTTGTCCTACATGTGTCCAAGTGGACTGGTTCCATTGTTTATAAATATATTCCAAGCTAATTTGATGCAAATACAATTCATTTTATCAAGGTCCCCCATTCTCGCGCATTTTACTTCTATGGCGAAACCCATGACCATTATAAAAGCTGCTGGGCTTTTCACATTTACCTGTAGCTTTCTGTGTAATTTACACAGTTCTGAATGGACATGAACACATGCAAATATACACATATATATATATATATATATATATATATATATATATATATATATATATATATATATATATGGTTTCCCTCATTTGCCCACATGCCGCAACATATAACACGCCACTTTGACACGTGCATATGCAGGTAAGATTTGCTTTATATTTGGTTTCATCGCCATACATTGCGATTAGAACAGTGAATGACAGCGCAAACCAGTGTGGATTAATTATTCGCTGTGTTCTGTTTGTTAAACGCGTACCCATTTATCTCAAAGTGAAGCTATGAAGACGCTGTGCTATACTGGTACATGATAGAGAGTACCCTCCCACTTGCAGCGCTGTTGATCATCCATCGCCTTGGCATTTATCTTGAGCGTTCCAAAGAAACAAGAGGCTGGTTTGCAGACCTGTTTGCACATAGAAGTAAGTTCTGCTTGTTCTTTTGGTAAGGACCCGGAAAACAAGATAACTGATAACCTGCAGCCGTTTTGCCGGGCAAGATAATGTTATCTGGCTTTCGGATCATTGAAAGTGTGTTTTATTCCTATTTTCTACATGCAGTAGCTCCAAACTAAGGGTCTCACGAAGCCTTGGGCAACAAACTTTGTATTTGGTTTTGAAAGCTACACTTTCAACCTCCATGCTATCGGTGCAGTGTGCTTCAGTTTGCTAGTTTGTTTGTTTGTGTGTGTGTGTGTGTGTGTGTTTATATATATACACACATATATATATGCATATATGTATGTATGTATGTATGCCATAAATTATACGCTCAGTTTACAAAATTCTACGTCAAAAATATATATCAATAAGCATTGCCACTCTACATACAGGACATTTTGAAATTATAGCTGATTGTAGGAAAACGATCTATTTAAATCTTCTTGGTGATCCGTGACTTTGCAATCTGCCCTGTGTATCCAATGCAGAGACTAACTTAATTTAATGTCCATATGTCATCGCCGATATGGTACACGGCAAATGCCCTTGAGGTCAACTATATTTCAAATAAAATATCAGCAGGGAAAATTGGTTTCAGAAATTGCATATAATAGTCGCGAGTTAGTTGTTACGAGTGCCATATAGCCACCAAATCAGATTAACGAATAATAGTGATTATAATAAAACGATTGTGTGAGCATCTTTCATAATGGTTCGTTTTGGTTGTACTTTTCAGGCAACTGCAGCCAAAGCAATGATGGAATACATTAAAACAAGAAGAGTCTTATAACGATTCAACTTAGCGAGATGTTACATTTTTAGGAATATGCATTGCAAACAAGCATCAACGTTAACTCCTTTTGATGCATACCCGTCATATTATGACCTTCAGATGTGGCTGAAGATTGTGCTTTCTTGTTATATAGTGCTCCACATTTTCGATCCTTACATATGTTTAATTCTGTCTTTCAAAACATCAACTTCGTTTGTTTTAGATCAGTTGATATCATAAAGATTCTGGCCATTAGCCAATTCCTTGTCAGAGCACCAATGAATCAAAATCATTCCTTGACACAACTTGGGCGCATTGCGTCCAATCTGCAGCGAGGAAGGCTGTTGAATATGGCGTGCCGTCATGAAGGGTCGTACGTATAAATCTCAATGAAAATATTCGCTGGTAACGAGAAATGCAAGTAAAGGCGTTAAGACAAGAGTTTATATCCGGGCGCCTTTAGGCGATATGAGCGGGAAAATGTTAATATCCTGGTATCTTCTATGGTATTCTTTCGTTATAGAATATTGTATAATGCTTCATCTCATTCCGGTTGCCTTACCTAATTATAAGATGACGAATGCCTTGTTCCAATTGGGGCTTGCCTTAATATCTGGATGTTTCAAGTCGGACTGCTGCACTGTCCCTCTGTGGTAAATGAACATTAACTCATGTCTTGGCATGATGAACAAAACACGCGTTGACCAGCAAATATTAGCAAACCTATTGCGATCCAAGGTGTAAATTCTATATATCAAATTGTGTTTAAAAGAAAATGTTATTTGGGCCTTCCTCTTTTGTTTTACTTTGTTTCTACCCGTCACTGTTGGCTAAATTAGAAAGGGACTCAAATTATGAACGAAATTTAAAATTTTTTCCACATTCGTACCCATATAGTTCATTTTCCACAACGCGGTCGATGACTTTAGCTTAATTTCACATTTTTATTTATCACTGTCTTGCACAAAGGATATAGGTTTTGTGTTAATCTGCTGTGTCTTTGGTTCTGTAAGTGATTGGACAAATTTCCACATTTTCAAAAAGAGCTATTATGCCATGTCGATGAAGAAGCAGCAATAAAATCTCTCTCTCTCTCTCTCTCTCTCTCCTCTCTCTTCTCTCTCTCTCTCTCTCTCTCTCTCTCTTCTCTCTCTCTCTTTCTCTCTCTCTCTCAAAATCTCTCTCAAAATCTCTCTCTCTCTCTCTCTCTCTCTCTCTCTCTCTCTCTCTCTCTCTCTCTCTCTCTCTCTCTTCTCTCTCTCTCTCTCTCTGACGCCTTAATGATGGCCCCATATCGAGGGAAACGGTTTTCTCTTAACGTACAGTTTTAAAGAAATATTCATTTTCGATTCTTCTATAATATTCCATCACATTTTGAGGATGAAGATAGCATCGTTTGCTCGCATGATTAACTTGCACTCTGCTGCTGTATATTCGTTCTTTCGCTTGTGACCCATATTCCTGTGACCCTGTCCAAAGTGGATTAAATTCTGATAACTGGACTGTCAAGTCCAATGCTCTCAATCAATAAATCGCAGCTTGTATTCCAATATGGCTTTATTCCAAAATGATGGTCTCAAGTGGCAAATTACCATTTATCTGAAATCAGTGTGGAACAATATATAGCCTAATGTTCAGCCCAAAACCCACAATGTTACTTTGTCCAGCAGTGTATTGGTACTTCAGTCACTTCAACTGAGGAAGTCGGTCACCATGGCTTAAAAGGATTTGCTGCATGTAAATAGGTTTGATGACCTGTGCGGGGTTTGGTTACAAAAAGCAATAAACTGTGCAAAATCGGGCTTATCTGCAAGCCAACCACTTCCCAAATCAATTGTATTTGCCTGATCCCTCTATTACGTTTATGTTATCTTTCTTAGTTGTCATGATCTCGGGTCGAGATAACAAACATTCACTTATCATCTGGAGTGAAAAGTATAACTAGAATATAACGAATACTCCTTTAGCTTGATATGGGTTCTTTTCGTAATGTAGGATACGTATACTGGGCGTGCTTTTCTTGCACAGGTTTCCCGTCCCTGAAATTTCTCACAACCTACCATCCTTATCTTCACTTGTGAGTAATATCAATAAAGTAAAATGTAAAAAAGTATTCGGCATCAAATTGCAGCTGAAAACTGATACGTAAACATCTATCCGACCATTTTTTCCACGCAAGTAGCCCCCCCCCCCCATACCCCCTAAAAGTGTAAGCCCTTTAGTTTCTAAAAATAGAATCAGTTACTTTGGAGCCACAAGAGTTCACAGAAGCCGAAGCCCAGTGTCTATGTTCACACGGGGGATTGGAAATTGAAAATAGCGTGAATCTCGGGAGTAATTTTCATATCATGGGTATTATAAATATTGTTTCGTCAAATATGAATTATACATATATATATTTCGGGGCGAAGCGGATCACACAGGCCGGAGGCATGGTATTTTTGTTTACACAAGGACTTAAAGATTAAAAAGACAGAGCAGTTGAGTGTTCGTATCGTGGGGAAAAGCAAATAATTAAATTGTATGAAAAATAAAATGTATTAATTTTAGTGCAAAGGACATCGCACACAGACCATGGGCCTGGAGTAATTGTATGCACGGGCGATTGGGGATTAGGGAATTGGAATGATCAGCTTCACATTGTTACATTATAGCTCAGCTGACTTGTAAGTCAACTGAGCTTTTACGAGGTTCAGTCGTCCCGTCCGTGTACAAATTTACGATTTCCACTTATCCAAAACCAGTTGCCGGACGCTCTAAAAAAACTTGGTGCAAATCTATCTGGCTTAGGTTTGTACAAGTTTGTTTTTTTTCACATGGTCACACTGAGGTGGTGAATGTGACCTTTTTTTTGGGGGGGGGGGGGGGGCATTTTAGGGCAAAACTTGACAAAATATTCTGGAAAGCCACTGACCCAATTGCTTTTGGATATCACACAAGCATATCTCCTAGGGAATTTAAGTTCACATTTTGTTCATTCTGTGGCACTACGATTCTTTTGTTTTTATGCCTTTTTTGTAAGTTTTCACTGCTTTCGATATCTTCTCAAGAGCCGTCACACGGAACTTAATTGGTGTGTTCCTTGTAAAAGGATCAAACAAAGTTTCTCACCAGGCGACACTTCTGTGAATTCTTGATTTTTAACGATATGTTCAATTCGGGTAATTACAGGTGAAGGTACCTTTCCTATCGATTACTATGTTATTCAGTGGACATTCTAATGTAAATTTACATTTCTATCTTTTCGCTGAAACCTTTTGCCAGCTTCAATTAAAACTTGGTGGCAATGTACCTTGGGTGGGTTTCTAGCAACTATGGTCCATCAAGTTGGTCAACTGGTCTCTTTTCAGTAATCCTTGGATTTTTTTTTTTTTTTTTTTTTTTTTCTTTTTCATTTTTTTTTATGAATTTGTTTTTGTGGGGCAAATGTTTAAAAATATCTTCTCTGAAACCGTTCACTCAATTGTTTTGATATAACACAGGGACACTCACACTTCTCTGGTACTTAGCCCCACAGGTGTATGAAACCAATTGCCACATATGCATGTGTGGCGGTCAGTACACAACTGCCGTATGAGTTTCTCATTAATTTTGCCTGTAAAAAGTTGCTAACATCTTCAAAATAAAAATGTGTGGTAAAATACCGATATTGACAGGCATATTCATGAAATGGGTTTGCGATCTTCGTAAGTTACTATAATTGACCTCAAACTTATCTTTAAGATTGGTACTTCTAACATGCATTAACCTATGCCCACGAGTGTTCACCGCCGCGATGCCCTCTCCAGTCAGCTGGAGGTGAGAAAATTCTATGCTTTGCTGGTTCTGTGAAAGGAGTCAACTCGGCTGCTTATCGGTCAATGCACCTTTCTCATTTATTACCATGTAAGTCAATGGTGATTCTAATGCGAATATGGTTTTAGATGTCTTGCATGAAACCGAATCAAATGGTCACGGTCCAGTGATTTTTTGAAAAATTTTTATGATTTTTTGTTTTTTGATATTTAATGGCCAAAACTTAAAAAAAAATCTTCTTGTCCGAAACTCTTCATCCAATTACTTTGACATGACACAGGAACACTTCAGGAGACTCCTTGTTCTTATTTTTATTCATCAGGTTGCGCTGCATTTTTTTCCTGATTTTCTTTATGTGTTTTCACTATTTTTGACTTCTTCAGAACCGCCACTGAGATCAAACTGAGAGGTGATGCATATATGTTCCATGTGAAAGGGTCGAACAAAGTTGTTCACAAGGTGGTACTACTGTTAATTTCTGACTTTAACGATTTGTTCAATTCAGGTGTTTATGGTTTAAGGTGCCTTTTCTGTTGATTGCTGTGTAAGTCAATGAGGATTCCAATGCTAATCACATTTTCGACTTCTTTTCTGAAATCGTCAGCCAGATTGATTTCGAACAAGGTGGCAATGTACCTTGGGTGAGTTTCTACCAAGTTTGTTCAACTGGTCGTGCTCCAGTAATATATCTATTTTTGCTCTATTTCTTGGGGTGGGGGGGGGGAGGGGGAAACCTTCCAAAATGTTCTCCAAAACCGCTCACCCAATTGCTTTGATATGACAGTGAAACACTCCTAGGAATTCTTATTTTTTAATGTGTACACCCGATGGCGCTGCATTTTTTTTTTTCTGATTATTGGGAATGTTTTTGCTTTTTTCGACTTCTTCTCAACAAGCGTTACTCAGATTAAGCTAAAACATGGTGAATATGTTCTCCGTGAAAGGGTCAAACAAGGTTGTTCAACAGGTGACGCTGCTGTGGATTCCTGATTTTAAGGACTGTTTCAATTGGGGGTATTTACCGGTAAATTCACCTCTCCTATTGATTACTATGTAAGTCTATGGGCATTCCAATTCAGAATATCATGTATTTTCTCCACCAAGTGGCAAGGTTCTTTATAATTGTTTTTTTTTTTTCAACATTCTTCATTTCCTGATGGTCCTGTAAAATTTATGTTTCTAATATTGTTTTTCTTTAGAAAAATCTTAGAAATACTTCTAAATACTGTATTCTCTTAGCTAAATCTCATCACAGATCTATTCAGTTGCAACTTGGATTTTGTGAACAAGCTTAGGTCAGCTGAGCACGGTCTGTTCACACAGCCCTCTTGTTTTCCAAAGAAATCACAATTAATTATTGATAAATTCGGTAATCATCGTGGCGCCACATAGAAGAGCTTCACTTACCATCCTGTGTCACGACTGCATCGAAGTCTAGAAAAAAAATGAAGTTCTGCAAGACTGTGACACCATGGAGTTTTAGTGTGACTGTATTGAAAATTTTGCAGTTTGACCCTGCGGCGTAGATACAGTGGGCAATGAGGTATTCCTCGCAATTATTCTTTCAATAGGTCTGCTATTCATGTTTCATGCAACTTCAACACGCATTTCCAGTACCAAAGAAATATTTTTCACTCCTGACTAGAGACAGCTGGTCACATATAACACGCACCTGGTGGTTCTAAACCTGTCTTCGCAACTTTTGAAATGTTCATTAACAATGTGCGTAATTATTATCACAATTTCTTTAAGCGAAAACTGTCGTTGTTGTTACATACGTTTAGGAAATAGCAATGGTCTAGGCGTTCAAAAACTCAAAAAAAGGCCCTTCAAATCTGTGTTCATACCCACGATAGCGAGCAGACCAACAGTCAGCAGAGTGTCGAATAGAGTATTCCAAAAAATAGCAAAGGGGTCACATTGGTCTGACCGAAATCAGTGGCTCTACGAACATTAAAAGACCCTCTCTTTACTCCTCTCGAAGACCGCTTGCCGGCCTGGCTTGTTCTGGCTCGACGCTATGGCCTCCCCCTCATTTATTTTTATAATATTCATTAGCTGCTTTGTTTCATGGCGAATTAACTAAGAAAAGATCTGAAGTAAGACTGTGAATTCCATGTCGTTTCTTCTTTCTGGTCTTGATTGGTCTTTTCCAAGACTGGTATTATGTCTGCTTCTGTATTTTGACAAAGTAGATGCTTAAGCTGTCTCGTCATTTCTGTCAACTTTCAAGGTGTCTATGGCGTCTTCCACAGTTTGAGCTACACAACTGACTAGATTAATGACAGTTTTTTTTTCTCCTTTCTCTGCTTGGCTCCATTCAGGACTTTTGTTTAAAATGAAGTAGCCAGAGCAGGAGTGTTAAACTGTTCCTTTCACCATGTCTACGAAAAAGGAAATCCACTTGGACGAATTCTTCCTTTTCTCTCTTAATCTGTGATGTCATCATTTTAAGCGTTGCAGGTGTAACACGCAAGAAGTGTGCAAAACTGGCCAGAAATCTTGATCCCTCAGATACAACTAAATTTTCTGAGCTTGATGCTATACCGTTTTAAAGTTGTAATGATGCACAGCTCTGATATCTGTATTTTTGGTTTACTGGTACAGGGATATACCTTACAACATTGGCCACTGTGTATCACTTATATAGGATTCTTCAATCCAATTGAATGCGTTTATGTAACATGCAAGGTAACTGTAAACTGGCCAACTGTATTAGTTACGAATCTTGATACCTCAGATACATTTGTGTGCTTAATGCTGTGCAGTTTGAAAATAGTAATGACGTACACGTGTGAGGCTGTCTGTTGCTTGACATCTACAAGGATACGTCTGAAGACTTGAACATGATATATGTAGGATTCTCCAATCCAAGAATGCCACATAACACTAAGAGCCCCCCCCCCCCCCCAAAAAAAAAAAAACATCTTAAACCAAACTTTGTACCTTATTTCAGTCTTGTCGTATGTTAATTAAGGCTCTTAAGATAGGCAAAGATCTGTTTTCTTGCTCAGTTTGAAAAACAGAAAGTAAGTGAGACCCACTAAGAGGAAATCCAGTCTTGCTGTGACCATGATCAAAAGGAGCAGACGAAGTCAGTCAATTTTCAGACTAGGTAAGACTTTCAGTGGCTGGATCATTAGCATAATGAGAGGATAAGAATATATTCAGATCTACAAAGACATTTGGCCGATGGCTCATTAGCATATGCGAAAGGCCTGACGGGGACAAGACTATTATAAGATTTGATAAGATGTTTTGGGGGTAGGGTAATTACCACAAGTAACATGATATATATAACAATATCTCATAAGATGTGGGGGCTAGGATATCCACAAAGTGTCACTGAATAGTATGTCTTTTGTTTGCAATATCCTATTGAGCAACATGTCCACTGATTTTCCATTCTCCTTTTTCAAGTCAAATCAGGGTCAAGACCATGATATATCTGGCTATAGATATATATATTTCCACTCATGTATGTTGCATCACAAACTTCATATAATAACGTCACCTCGCCCCTATAGCACTATGAAACAGACTTGCATATTCAGTGGACCCTGTCTAACTAAATTCCAAATCTCCAGCTAGTTAGCTATGGGCAAAACTATTTTGTAGCCACACTGCAGGCTCAACGGGGTTTCAATGGTGATTATGAGCATTTTTTACCTGTAAAAGTATTGAGGGATGATTGTATCATAAAATACTTCAACATGTGGATCTGACTTGATATCATATTAACCATATTTAGTCTAAATAACTGAGTGTCAATGTAACAAATTGGTTTATATTAAACACAATCCCCCCCCCCCACAAGAATATGTTCAGACTATTGGCATGGCAAAAAAGCTTTAAACTTGCCACAATTAGTTGCATTTGCCAAACATACTGACCATAAATGCTAAAGTTTTGTTGCTAACGATGTTACTAAACTTGGTTTCCCTTGCATGACAAAAAGTGTCTCTGTTACAAGTGAAACGATATCGAGCAAAAAATATGAGTAGAAACACTGGACAAACCCTACCTTTTTTTGACAAAAAGTTTGCCAAAATCGTTGCATAAATGACAATAAAGTTACCATTTATACCAGTAAACTCTACACAAGTTTGTCAAAGTTGTTGCTTAAATGACAATAAAGTTACCATAAATAAGACTAAACTCTACACAGTCTTACCCAGATTTTCAAGATTTGCAATTATTTTGCCATTTATTAGATTTTATATTTTCACCTAAAATCCAAGAACTAATGTTCTGCTTACAAGATCCGAAATTATAGAATCCAATATAATTGTGGTCTTTGCACTTTGGCCATAGTTATACTTAAAAGAATAATGACACGGATATAGTGTAACAATGAAGCCAGACAGACAGAGGCAGGTTGTTACATTATTTTGGCGATTTTTAAATTATTTTATAAATGGTACAGGCTCTCAGCATCGGCAAATTTATTCTGAAGCATAGAGGGAAGGATAATCCAAAGACAAAATTATTAATATTGGCATCGCATAGGAGACTCCCATTAATACACAGTCATGTCGCTATCATACGAACCAACCAGAATAACAAGTTATAGAAAAAGTAGAAGTGCCGGATCAAGTTTTGGAATGGGTACCCTTGAGTCCCCTCACACAGCCACATTACTGAAATTAGTTTGTGTTAAATGACTGCAGAATTTATTGAGCCACAACTTTTATTTATTTTTTTTTTTTTGAGGTTTATAGTCTTTTATTAGGGTCAAATCGGCTTCAAAGAAGGGAGAACTTGACATAAGTTCCAAGGTCATACGGGCACTTTAATGAATTTGGTTTCTCCGTTCATTCCCAAGGTCATGAGTGCCCCATTTAATACTATCAACAGGGTAATGAAGGCGAACATAATGACGGTAGGGGGTATCTATGTTTTACAAAAATGTCTTGTTAGATGTTGCCTTTGTTCTGTCACCCCGGACCTATAAAATATTCTAGTCTTTGTCATGGAATCCTTCATGTGGTGATATAATGCTGTATTCATTTCTGTCGAAACATCCAGAATCCTCACGTGTAAAACTTCTACGATTTCTGATCTCTCCCGATCAGACAATTTTGTCAGTGTGCATTTTGCTATAGGTGGTGCAGGTTGAACCATGGCATCATGGGCTGTTTTCCATTTGTAGTTGGCCTCTTTGTCACTGACAAGCAAGGGGTAAAGTTGCTGCCACATCCAGATGTAACCAGGTGTGGTTATAGACTTTAGTACTCCCAATCCAGGGATTGTGTGGATTCTATGACCGACATAGGATAATGACCAAAGCACGTAGGACTGAGATCATGATAGCCGACGGAGGTCATAAAATCCACGCAATTCCTGGTTGGGGAGATTTTTTAAAGTCTCATTGTATCATGGCTAGACTGTATTTAACTCTAATAATTACCCCAAATGCAACACTTATCGTATAGACCTAGTAGGCCTACACAAGTCTGCCAGCCACCCAGCTGATATCCGAGCAAAGTGACACTTCATTGCAATCACTAGGCATAGTGTCAAATTACCACTCTACATACAACTGTTTATAAGTGCAAACAAAGAGTTCCATTGATTCTTTAGAGTATTACACACACACACACACACACACACACACACACACACTGTTGGACTGTGGGTAAATACTGTCTACAACTTAAGCTTCGCATTTGGAATGGAGTAGGGGTGATAATGAGTGGAAATTGTAGGTCAACGGTTTCAAATCGAAGTTTGCAATTCTGTCAACAGATGGCCCTGCATGTATGTAAACAAAATACCACTAAAAACTTCTCACCCAAAACTGTTTACTTCAAATTTTAAGCATGTAAAAGCAAAAACGTAGTTTTTTTCTTGGTTAGAGAAATGTTATCCCCCCTCCTAAAAAAAAAAAAAAGTTCATAATAAATTGCTTAATGGAACAGTGGTTAGTGCTGAAGCTATTACTGGGCAAAGATTAAACTGCAGCCATCTGATTGGTTTTTACCCGCTACTCATGATAGAATATTACATGCTCCAGAGTGTCGTTGAAAAAAAAAACACAATTTGAAATAAACAAAGACATGTTGCAGTAGGTAGGGGAGGGGGTAAGGGGCCAGGGCTAGTACGCTGATAGATGTGGTAATTTTGCACTGGTACAAGGAACGGAAAATAAGAAAACGTACAGATAATGGTAGGCACAAGGTAGGGAAAATAAAAAAACTTCCAGTACGTAAGTTAAATAAAATAAAATGTAGAAAAATGAGGTGTAATTTTCAAAAAGGCTGAAAAGGGTATTCAAATATGGGATGTGCAAATTTCCACCGAAATCGAGGGCAGTTTTTCAAATATCACACAATTTCAACCGTTAGCATATATTTACCAATGGACATATATACTGATTTTAAAAGCGAAGGTCATTTTGGATGTATGTAAACTCAAGGCGATGGCCCCAAGTAGTTACATTGGAATTTCAAGATTAGCATAATCTCTCCTCTGTTCAACATGAAAGATGAACTGTGAAAGTTGTTCTATAAAAAATTCAGCCTCTATCCAGTGTTCTTCTGTTACGAAATGTTTGGCATTCCTGCACGCATTTTCCCATGTGTAGGAACTTTTATTGTATTTGTGTCTTTTTTGTCCAGAACCACTTCCTAGTAGTCATTACCTAATTCTGTAGTCCGAACTCTTTACTCTCCATAAGCTAACCTGTCACTGTCTAAGCTTTATACATATGGTAGTACAATAATTGTCCATTTTGAGCACATTCTGCTGTAGAAGTTTGACATAGGCTGTATAAATAGCCCAAAATAAATTAAGGGTCTTCAGCGGGTAAATACTTAGAACATGTTCCAGAGCCTATTGACACCACTGCCTAGAATCCACTAAGCCCACGCAACAGCTAGGGTAGGAAGACATGATGGCTTATAGGGTGCCAGTGGGTTAAGCTACATTAGCATCAAGCCTGCAATGAAACCAGTATACGAATTTTCAAAAGTTGAAAAAAAATAAGGAAGTACACACATATCATGCAAAAGAACCACAGCAGCCAGTTTGAACACATTATTGTGTCGAGTGCCAAAGGCCAATTTTTGTTGGAAGAAATGAGCCAATTGGTTTCAATGAAGGGTATTTGTGAAGATACTGTCAAACAATTAGCAGCAAATTAGTTTAAAAGGTTAACAATATCACGAAAGCATGAACGTGAAATGGCTTGGGTATCTTACCAAAGTACATTGCCAAGCAAAAGTGAAAACTGGGTGTTTCTTTCCGAAGATTTTAGAAAAAAAAATTGTATCATCACACCAGCGTCATTATTGGAATATTAATGACAGATATTTACATGTCCGTCAAGTGTAGAAAAGAATATGTGCATATAACAAATGTGTATGTTTTGAAAAGTTAAGTTACAAATACAAGCAAAAATATGATAACATCATAGCAGAGTGATCATTTGAGAAACCAGGTGTCGGGGTTTTTTATTTTATTTTATTTTATTTTATTTTATTTTATTTTTATTTTATTTTATCTTTTATTTTAAAAAAAAAGTATTGTTTTGTTTTGTTATATTCCGGTTTTGTTGTCGCTGTTGTTCTTTTTTTTTTTTTTTCGTGATAACATTGTAAACAGTTAAGTACCACACAAGATTAGAATAAAATAAAAGTATGGGGAATTAGAGACAGGCTGGGGTGCATTTACAGAATTAAAAGAAGAAATATAGCAAGGTGCAATTCCCTTTGTCTCTTAGCGTAATGACTGACTTGCGTGGGATATATTTTGTTACTTACTAATGTAAAAAAGCTTGATATACACAACTGTCGCAGAAGGCCAGCACAAAACAAATGTCTAACACAACTGTGCAGATGATACATTGCAATACCACTCTAATTAACCTAATCATCGAGGCAAAATATATTCGAGTTTTTCCTGTCGGAAATTGACTCCTTTGGTGGCCGCGTCTACAATAAAATTAACTGGTAAGTACAAAACACGAATGTAAGCAACACGTGTTGCCTGTGGCTTTGAAAAGGCAGGAGCATACGCCAGACACTATTGTAGCTCGAAGCTCTTTGTATCACAGAAGTATCACCAGTATAAAACTAGATTTAGCAATTTGATGGAAACGCTAGTGGTCAGGAGATGTCCCAGCAAATGTAACAGAAGCACCTCCAAGGCATGTCTTCTCTGTTTCCATGTACCAAGGAGATAATCAGAGACCATCATGGAACAGATACGTTTGATTTGATTTATAGCCCACACAAGCTCAATTCTAGCTTCAAAGGCATTTATCATTACTTTGAATGTACACTCTTCACTAATGTTTATATATGTATATATATATATGCATTAGTTTAACATGCATGTGGGAGTAATATCTCAACTTCCTTCCCGTTAACATCTAGCACATGTATTTGCTTTATTTGATATTAACGTTATAAAGACCAGGTATACTTACATCTAGTTTTTGTTTTTTGCATACTGAACTCTTTCAGTGGCGACTGCGACTCAAGATTTTTTTTTAAATAAATGGACTGTTCTGAATTATAAGGGTGCTAGGTTCATTTTCTTGTAAAAAGACTTTTCATTATAGTACCAGCACGCCTGTAGTAACAAGATTGTATTCCAGGTTAACAGCTTTCTTTGCAAGCTTTAGTTGCATATGACTGAAAGCATAGCAAGGATAGATGCTGACTCTGTCTGAAATATGCCTTTGAAAGAGCTAATGAAGATATTTGCACAAAATACCTATACATTTACTGATATATATTCTACAACATGCATTTTGAATTCTTTTTTACCTTACATAAAAAACCCCTATTGGTGGCGCAAAAGATAGCTTAGTATGTGCTGACAATGCTGTAATAATATTGCAGATATTTGCCTGGGAAGACTAGGTAAAATTTAGGTCATTTTTCAAGCATCTCTGCATTTAGGTGTTTCCTTAATATGAATTCAATACAGATCAATTACATGTTGTTACTTGCACACAATACAGCAGTGGTGGTCTCAAGACGGAATGCCTCTGAGCAAATGTTTGCTCGCTAGATCTATGCAAATTGAAATCTATGAACATCCTGCCTCATAATTTTATATAATACATTGTAATGTAATGTAATGTAATGCATTTAGTGTAGTGTAGTGTAATGTAATGTAATGTAATATAAAATAATGTAATGTAATGTAATATAAAATAATGTAATGTAATATAATATAATATGATATGATATGATATGATATGATATGATATGATATAATATAATAAAATATAATATAATATAATATAATACCATCCAAGAAGTGACATAAAGCTGGTGCTCTCCCACAGCGTCTATTGCACCACCTCCCCAACAACTGACCATTATTTTGAATTTCCATCCATAGGTTGGATTGTTGTACACATTTTCTTCCCCATTTTACATTGCAATCAAGTGTTTTCCAATGTATAAGTAACATAATTGCATTTGTGCCTTTTCGTCCAGAACCAATTCCTGGTAGTTATTATCCTATTTCGTAGTCCGAACCCTCTATTCTCCATGAGCTAGCCTTTCACGGTCTTACTTATGTACACATGGAAGTGAAATTTTCAGTTTGCTCTGTAGAATTTTGACAGGGGATGCATTTACCCATTAAATAAATTTAAGGGTCTTCAGCGGGTTGCTACTCAGAACATGCTTTGGAGCCTGTACTTGCATGTATCTCTCTCAGTAGCGGCTCCGATCTAACCTAAATATTAATCAAAGACTTCCCACTTATTAAAGAATAAATATGAACGTGGCAAATGATGAATTATCTAAATAGGGGATGTTTTGCTTATAAATGCAGAAGTTCAACATGAACAGAAAATATCTATCAGACCAAACATAATTACTAAAGAGTACAGAACAAGTTCAGTTCAGATGGACTAACGCCTGAACTAGCTTGTACCCTTTCTAGCTGGCTAGGTCACATAAGTCCAACCACCTGCCAGTGTATAACTGAGATGAAACAAGCTGGGGTATATATTGCAGTCCCAGTTAATATAAAATTTATGTATGTATGTATGTGTGATTGCATGTGCAAAATGAATACATGTGTGTTTCCTAAGCAGACCTGTATGACATATCTACTTTATAGGATGTTCAATATCAGCAGGAAATAAACATATTTAATTGATGTTGTAAAACCGGTTGTACAGGCTGATCCTTCCTGCCTAGGGATATTGACCACACACGGCAGGTGACATGTCACTGAAAGTAAATTTACAACGAAACTAATTACGGTGACCCAGCGATGCTACCAGAAAAGACAATGTGGCTGCTCCTTAGGGTCACCACATACAGCAGATACATGTAGTACTACACTTACCTAGGAATTCAGCAATATACATGATCAATTATATTTACATTTTTTCTTGTTTTGTTGTGTGCATATTAAAAACCTTTCTGTAAACAATTCGTACATAATCAAATCTTTGTTTATAACATGTGCACACAATTACTTTTCATTTATTCCAGAGTGAAACCTGTATGGCCTCTTGGTGGGACAATAATTATTGACACTGCTGAGCATTTGTCATACATTTTTTGTTGTTGTTGTTGTTGTTGTTTTTTTTTTTTTTGCTTTTTTTGTTAGTTTTTTTTTTTTTTTTTTTTTTTTTTTGTTTTTTGGTTTTTTTTTTTTTGGTTTTTTTTTTTCTTGTTTTTGTTTGTTTGTTTGTTTGTTTTTTTTTTTTTTTTTTTTTTTCTTTTGTTTGTTTTGTTTTTAAACTTCTGCGGTCAAATACACATAGTTATTGTAGCTGCATTATTAACATGTACATGTACAAATGATGTTGAACATCCTGTTGGGTTATTTTATATCACGCACATATGCTTGCCTTGTATGTTTACAACATACATACATTATATGGTTACATCTCACCTTTTTTTTGGGGGGGTAACGTTCAACAATGAATTCCTACTTAACTTTTTCAACCATCATTGAACAGTCCTTGTAACTTACTTTACGTGTAGCTAGGTTTGGTTAATAAAATCAAGAGAGGTTCATCATGGTAGGAATGATGAATATGTACGGAAGCACATGCCCATCCTACCACACACTCATATGAAAACAGAAAGGGTAAAAACTCAATACATATTGTGTAAATGTTTTTCTTTGATTCGAAAAATACAAAGCAAGCAAACACTGCAGCAATGATGTTTCTACAAAAGTGACATAGAACAGGCTACCACACAACTTAAAAACCACCCGACTTGGAAAACTCTCATCAGCAAACTTCACCTGTGCAAACAAGTGAACATTTGCACGCAGGAGAACAAGATCCGTAGTTTACTTTTCCACTGTCAAGATGTGGAATGAGTCAGCGGTAATAGTTGGTATACTTTAGGCGTATTGTGCTGAGGAGAGGTGCTTACCAAAACATTTGTGTGTGTGTGTGTGTTCGCTGCAACTGTGGGAATGTTTGACTTGATTGAGGCGGGTCTTTTTATAAGACATATCAATCTTGCTTCCCTGTGATAATTAAGGTCAGTTTATTTTCAGTAACAATTAGCACTAATGGAATTAATATGGGTAAAATGTATGTAGTTAATTATTGTAATTCATAATTGCTTTTACACCCGCAATATTCAAGTCCTTGGTAGAAGTACGTTGTCTGAGAAGCTTCCCTCTTTTTATTTTTGAAAAGGTACAGTCCTGATCTACCATAATCTAAGCAGTAATCCATGGCCCTTGTCCCCATGCAGCACATCCTTTTAAATGAGCTGATGACAGGGTACAGAGTCATTATCAACTTGATGACACCAATTACATATGGGTTCCATGCTAAAATATGCCGTGTTGTTCGAGAAGCTGTATTTTTTACACATCATGCAGCTCATAACTACCGCCATGTACGGAATCACTGTGATAATGACCAGGGCCATTACCCATGTTACCATTGAGAAAATGGTTAAATTGCCCATGGTGTTCAACAGGATGAACAATCCCCATATAGTTGTACCAAGGTCACAAATGTTCTGTCGTTAGTTTGGCTCCCACGGTTCGTGAAACTTTTGCATACTGAAGACAGGCCGTTTGTCGCCAGAAACGTGAAGTACACCAAGAGACTTTTAACTTCTTTTTCCTATGGTCATTGGAATATGAATGGTCTCCCTCAGCACAGCTTCAAGGCTTTCAGATGGAATGTTACTCGAAATGATGATGTTCATAACTTGGCAATGCACTGCTTACTGGAGAGACAGGAGTAAAACAAAACCTAGCTTTATATTTTTACTTTTAGAGTCAGTTTTCTGTGTAAAGTGTGCCAAATGGAGAATCTTAAAAAGAATCAGGCAATTTTACTCATATGAAGTGCCTGAAAATAAAACTTAAATGATAAGCGATTTAATTTATGTATTGCAAAGAATAATGACAGCATTTAATATGGTCACGTATTTAAAGCAATGAAAACCTAACTTATATCATATTTTAACTTCAAAGATAATTAACTGCTCTATTCTGGCAATACTGGCTTGCATTGCGATGCGGTTCAGTTACCATAAAGAAGCTGTTTCAAACCAATCGTACAAAGCAAGTCAAAATCATTATAATCACAAGCTGGTCACATTAACATTAGCATGAAGTTAATAAAAGTGACACAGAGACAGACTACGATGGCAGGCACAAGTTCATGCAACACTTTATTTGGGTATTGATTTTTCTTGTATTAACGATAAAACTGAGACTGACGGACCATGCTAAAGCCTGCGATGACTGACAAGCCAGCTAAGGCAATAAAAGCGAGACAACGTAGGTTCGTGGAAAGGGTGTGTTTAAAGTTCTTACCATTTACGTTTTGCTGCTAATACAGGTGTGCAAATATGGCATATCAAGTGACAATTGCTGTAAAGATTCATATGACCATCTTCAAGAAAATACCCTTAAATGGTCTGAGGAAAGTGAAAGCAAAGGTTGCTGACTCATCTGGAATTGCAAACAATACAGCTGGGTCTAAATGGAATATGGGTATCTTTACCTACCTCACACATACTGACAAGCCTCGGGGTGCTATTTCAGCCTATTTGAGTTAGCATCAAAAGTGTGTGACCAGTGCTGGTAAAGCAAAATTCTTTAAGCGACTTATTTAAAAGAAACTATCCCAACAATATGATTCATTGTGTAATGTTCGACTTATCCAAAGCATGCTGCTAATTTCATCAACTATAATTTTACATAACTATAATCCCCATGTGAATCATGTGACTGCATTTATGGTACTAGACGTTTAGGACTTCTAACCGTTTCGACATGAATTGGTCAGATTACTGTAGGGCAATCTTGCACAACAAAGTATCATTACAGATAGTAGATTCAAGCTTCTGTTGTCTTAATGAAATATAATCTATATGCACCTTTTCTCACATGGGTCGATTATAGACGGATGTGAAGCAAAGTTGAATCTTCGTCTTCAAAAATTAAACTAATCATTCATTTATGTGACACCGCTCGATTTTTAATGTATGTATGTATGTATGTATGTATGTATGTATGTATGCATATATATATATATATATATATATATATATATATATATATATATATATATATATATATATATATATATATATATATATATATATAATTGATATATTTTCATTTGTGCCCTATCCATCTACACCTATTCTAATGCAATTCACAAGTCACCAAATATATTAAGTCATAAGTCACATCAAATGTATTTATCAAGCCAAAATTACATTCAGCGCTTCAGCGCATATTCATTTTCGTGGTCACATCTTATCGTAGATTATAGTTCTGATATCAAACTTGCACGGCTTAAAATGCTGTTTTGCGCGGAACATTGAAATTTCACATCGATTCATTCCAAGTTTTTTGGTATATATTTTTTGAAAAAAAAAATCATACATATTTAATATTTCATAATGTTACTAGCATTAATTATCATTCTTGAGGTGATCACATCAGTGAACGCAATAGCGTGTCAGGGGAAGGTTTCGGCGGCAAGTTATCCGGGAAACTAAAATGAAATAAGGTATACCAAACATCTTGTATCAGTAACTATTTTACTTTTGCGACTTCTCAAACCGTATGACCACCTTTTCCTCTAAAGCTGACACTGGTATGCTCTAGGGACGTTTCTTCCACGTTTGTTCAGCTTTTCAACTACGAACGAATTGTTCCAGTTGTCGGAAAATATTTCCTAAAAGGTGGGGCCTTTTGTGGAGCTTCTTTTTATTTATTTATTTATTTATTTATTTATTTATTTATTTATTTATTTATTTATTTGTTTGTTTGTTTGTTTGTTTGTTTGTTTGTTTGTTTGTTTGTTTGTTTGTTTGTTTGTTTTTTGTTTGTTTGTTTGTTTGTTTGTTTATTTATTAATTATTATTATTATTATTATTATTATTATTATTATTATTATTATTATTATTATTATTATTATTATTATTATTATTACTATTATTGTCATCATCATCATTCATCATTATCATCTTGCATTTTGGAACAATCTTCATTTCTAGAATACATTGCTTAAATGTCAAATTGTCAAGTTTGAATGATTTAGTTCAGTTGTAGGGTGTATTCAGAAATGGCGGAGTCCCTGGGGGGTATTTTTATAAAAAAAATCTTGTACGCTAAAATAAAGTGAGTCTTGATTAAATTGGCTGCAATGTTTAATTGGGAAAATTCTTGAGAAAACACTGAGTTAGCGCAATATGTTCAATTACAATTAATTTTTATTTGATCGACTTTTCGGACTCAACTAGCATTTATTTGTTAGAACCTATGAAATCAGTTTCGGATGGTCGTACCTGCTCATTAACAACTAAAATTTCGACCTATCAAAAACCAAAGCTCGCAATATTATTATTTTGCACTGTCAAGAAGAAGACTTATGCACATGTTTGTTACATTATTAATGGATATTTCAAACTTTTTATTACAAAAATCTAAAATTTTACTTCACAAGAATAATTTTGCCAATCGCTTTGATGATGTATGCAAAATAACATGCGACCTCAAAGGTCATGTTTTGGCCGCCAGGTACCGCTGCAACTTCCTTCCTTTCTAAATCAATGGCCATGTCACAAAGCTTTCTTCGACCTTTCCAGCATGTCTGTGCAGAATGGTCTTAAATTCTCTCAGAATAGAATATGACTAAAGGCAATAAAGGTTAGAAACAGTGAGAAAGACATGTGAATTTCTGATGAAGCTGTGGGACAAGAAATGTTGGGACCATGTATTGGTACAAAACAACCGTTTACCTGTACATGTATGTGCAAATAAAGTGCATTATTGCAGTTAAGTCAAACCAATATTAATGAAATATTTTGTTTTTACAATTATTTTTCTACCAGGTAAGCCTCTTTTATATTTCCGAAAGAGCTGATGGTGGAAAAGGTGTTCCTTTTCTTTTTCTTTCTTTTTTTTGGGGGGGGGGGGTGTTTTTGTGTTTCTTTTTTTGTTTTTTTTTGTTTGGATTGTTATTTTTTTATTATAATTTAATTTAATAAATATATGTCAATATCGAAGCAGTACAGCGCATATATTGCAATACTGTAAAAATCGTAGCAAGGAATACTTTGAAATTACAGTTATACCGCCCCCCGCCGTAAGCTTCTACCACTTTTGCAAAAGTGATGATGATGATGATGACGACGACGACGACGACGACGACGACGACGACGACGACGACGACGACGACAACGTTGCTGGTTCCACGTGTTGAAGAACCCATGGACAGCACACCTGCAGCTCCATTTGTTATTAATCATGTTGTCACACGTTACCAGTCAAAGAATAAGGTCAACACGGCTTGTGTTCCCATTGTCAAAGCACTTTCCACTCGGGGATGCCGATTGTCTGAACCACTTGAAAAGGTGCATGTCCCTAAACTTATGCGCCCACTGTACAATGAATCTGTTAGTGTGTGGATACTAGCGTGGGTTCAGCATTGCCAGGGCCAGCACCAGTCACAGTAATATATATATATGTGTGTGTGTGTGTGTGTGTGTGTGTGTGTGTATTATATATGTATATATATGTATATGTATATATATACATATATATATATATACATATATATATATAAATATATATATATATATATATATATATATATATATATATATATATATATATTTTTATATATATATATATATATATATATATATATATATATATATTACTATTAGCAATACAGTACAGGCAACAGTTGTCTGACAACAGGTACATCAAAGTCATAATTGGTGCGTAAGTTGTCACATACATTACACACATTTATCCCCTGAGTGCTTGTATTTGTATATAATCTGTAAGATGGGTGACATATGGGCCAGTTTGATCACATATTTACCTCCTGAAACTACATCACGATTTACGTGCTCCATGCAGGGCCAATTTATGTGTAGAATCACCACTGCTTTACCCTAGCGTGTCACTGGTTGCCCAGAATGCCGAGCCAAACAACCGTAATTCCATGCAAATAATGAAAATATTCAAATGCTGCAAGCCAGTGAGGAACGGGGGTGAGGGGTGCCTCATACTCTTTACGCATGCAAATGGGTGCTATGTGTTTTGGGCTCTTGCACTTGTATGCCACCCCCCCCCCCCCGTCCCCAAATCACAGCCGATTGTGAACTACAATGTCGGCCTTGGTAGGCTAAAATTAAATCCATTTGCTTAAAAGTTATTACATATAGTGTCCCGAGGTGCAGGGCCATACAGCACTGAATACCAATCATAAATATGGCATCAAGCTTGAAAAATATTTTATAGATTTTTTTTAGTGACAAAAGTATATCAGGCGTGCTGTAATAACGATCCAGATAATCATATCTGCGATGAGTGAAATATTGCCATCATCTGATCAAATAATTTCAATGTCCAAATCGCATCTTTCTCTTTTTACTTGTTTATCTCTTTACTTTCTTTTCTTTTTGGATTTTTTTTGCCATTTTAATTATTACCGTAATAGACAACACAGTTTCATACCGTGGACTAAAGCATTACCTCTGCTTTTAACGTTGGACAGATCATTACAAAACCAGTCATACCCGCCTTCTTTATGGTGAAGCCTTGTTTCAGCTAAAGACGTCAAAGACAACCTTGATCTGTCTTGAAAACAAGTCGCCAACATGTATGAACATCTGTTGCTCCCTATTTTGTGTCAAACGTTTCAAACAGCCCAAATAGGGTAGCATCTCAGAGCAAAAGATACCTCTTCCAAATGGAGAAAAAAAATACTCAATGTAAACTTGTTTTGTCTGTATCGGGTTTGCAGATTGTAAAAAAAAAAAAATATATACATTTGCAAATGCATACCTTTACTATAATGCAAGGTTCACACGCCGTACAAAGATAGCATGCTAGTTTCAAGATATGAACTCGTTTTATGCAATTGAAGGGCTCGTCAGCGAAGCAGTGCTTCTGACTCATTGTGTATTTTATCCCCGTGTGTATGAATGAATTGTGCCATAATGAAGGAAAGTTCCAGTATACATCCAACGCATTGTACGTTCATAAAATATTCATGCACAGGTGGTCAGGAAATATGTCCTAATGGGGCCCATGAGGCTACAAATCTACATTTGATTAGTTAACATTGTTTATTTTTTCAGGATTATCAAGCACTGGATTTACAGAAAATCCTTGCGTCGTGATATATCTTTCAGAATATCAGCTAGTTACCTCTACAAGCTCTGGGTCGGCATATCTCTTTTGATCGGATCATAGCCTGTGTGCTAAATAACAATAAATGATGGAGCAGTGGCCATTAATTAGGGATGGTTCAACATTTTCATCATTTTTGAATTAGTACTTACAGTACGCAAGGGGGGAGGGGGTTAAATGGGTCTGTACACTTTCACAGGATATGGAAAATGATGGTCAATTTTTGGCCTGTTTTGTGCAATTTTGCTATGATTTGGGGGGGAAATGATCATTTTTAAAGTACTAATTTGGGGGGAGGGAGGGGGGTCATGAAATTTAGTACCCTAAGTACTAATTCAAAAATGATGATAATGTTGAACTATCCCTTAGATATATTGTCTTCGTGCGTTATTATTTCCCCTCTGATTTTGATCTTTATCCCCTACTTTGTACCATATTACATTGAAAACCCATGGGATATGGCCCATGTGATATTGTTGACCATATCTCATGGGTAGGACTACTTTTTACCATATTTGTAAAATCATAGATATTGTTTTCCAAATATGGAAGGAATCAATTCCATATATTTGGTATATCCAAACTCACCTTATTACCTTGCCATAAATCACGGCCGAAAACCTGATGGTCCGTGGTATAAATCCCAGCCAATGGGTAAGAATAAACTTGATTCTGTGATGGAAACTAGGGCCAAAAATGCAGGACTGATGATTGGCAGAAAAAACTATCACTCTGTAAGACGCACGATGTGCAGTCGACTTTTAGGCCTACATCCAAGTGCCCCGCCAACCATTATTCAACAGCTGAGCGGGCACAAAAATGCACAGCCCGTGAACAATTATGCAACAGCAAGCCGAAATCAACAGCACGCCACGTGCAGCCTTCTCCAGGGAAATTATTCTTTTTTTCAAAGACCTCTAACATCTTTCCAAAACACTCCCCAGACTCTGTCTTCATCGTTTGCCCCAGCTAGCGTGGCAGGGAGCCATCGCCCCGCTTCTTCGGGCAATGCTGGCAATGCTGCCGTCACTGATGATGGGGACAATCTGACGGCCAACAGTCAGTTGAGGTCCACGGCTGCATACTTTGGAATGCTTGCTAGTGCAACATTCAAAGTCAACGTGACCTTCCAATTCTCCTCTCCACCAAATTAATTCCGTACAAAAATAATTAAAAAGTGTCTTTTTGTCGATATTTTGGTCTGAAGCGACGGCCGTTCAAAAAAATCCGCCATTAGGCTTGTGGTCGACTGCTTTTCTTGGTTGTTCAAATTTTATATTCATACGCGCGGCATGATTGTGTCAAAGTCCCATATAATGTATTGAAATAAAATGTTATAAGTGATATAAATGTTTTTCTTTTTTTTATTAATGGACCGTAGGGGATAAATACAAAATAACCCTCGTCGTTAATCTGTATAAACCGAATTCCCCTCGATGTTTGCCGGCCTGCGCGCCTGATCACCCGCGCGCTTTGCGCTTGGATGATCAGGCGCGCATGCAGGCAAAACAACACGGGGGATTCGTTTTGACAGATTAACGACTCGGGTAATTTTGTCTATGGATATAATATAGATTATAGCATGCTTTGCTGACGATATGAAGTATATCAACGAACACTGGATGACATATAGCAGAACGAGTTAGCGAAGCTAGCGAGTTCCGTCATATGGAATCCAATGAAAGTGGTTTACTTCATATCGTCTACAAAGCATGCTATAAAATTGTTATCTCATGTTTGGGTCGATTTGTACGTTTCAATACACAAAGCAAAAATAAGAACATTCGCAGACAGTTTTACTCCTCATCAACACAATGACCGATGATAACGGAAAAATACCGATACCACCGGAATAGTACCGACACATCATATCGCGGCACTGTAGCTTTTAGGCCTATGATTCGGTATTTATACAAGCATTTTATAGTACTAAAATCGACC
>OZ026616.1:22227026-22262026 GCA_964020975.1 Hermodice carunculata | reverse complement strand
ACTGTCCTTGCTTGGATGAAAGTTGACACCCTTCCTCCGGCCCTTTCATTAACATGTATAACCCATTTTGCAGATGCATGGTTGTAGATGTGGGGCTTTGTAATTGCAATGGTGCGGTATGGTGTTCTGCACTAAAGCTCAAGTGGCAGAGCACCACGCAGCTTAAAGTATTTAGCTTGTGTGTTGTAGAAGACCTCATACACATACTCAGCACACACCTCTTCACATTCTGCTAGACAAGAAAATTTAAACATTGGCATGAACATATAAAAACTTTAGAAAGTCACCATATATTTAATAGGGGTTGCCAGATTCCACCCCACCCCCAAATCAATCAATCAATCAATCAATCAATCAATCAATCAATCAATCAATAACAACAAACAAAGAAACAAGCAAATAAACAAATAGATAGACAAATAGATAGAAAGATAGATAAATCATCAATCAATAGATAAATAAATAAATAAATAAATAAATAAATAAATAAATAAATAAATAAATAAATAAATAAATAAATAAATAAATATGTTTTTAGTTTAAAAATATTAAGAAAGCACATACATATTTCAAGCAGTTCAACAGTCCAACTTCATTTATCCTGGGCTTGGTAGAAAAACACAACATCAGTCTACTGGCTACTGCTGTGATTTTTTTTTTATTAAGAATAGTTATTACAAAGAAATTAGAGCAATAGCCAGTTTTCAGCTTGTTTGGCTTGGAAGTATGTCCCTGGCCCAGCGGATGCTACATCCCCAATGCTTGAATTAGAAAATATCTCTGGCTTAGTACCTACTGAATGTGTGCCGGGAGTATTCACAAACTATAATGCCAGTCTACAATTGCCAAGTTATTGACTTTTTGTCAGACACAAGAAAACTGGACAGATTGGATAAATACCCCTGGATGCAAGGCGTAACTTTCTGCAAAAGAAAGCCAAACAGAAACGACGGGAGTGGTTGAATTTGGTAAAAAGACGAGGAGATTATGGAGCAAGCAAATTTTACAGAATTTGTTCAGGACATTTTGTTGTCGGTAAAGGTCCAACATAAGAACACATAATGCCCACGTTATTCCCGTATAACAACTGGCAGATTGCAGAAGAACAAAGCACAACAAACCGATGGCAGAACTGGCTGAGAAAGAGTGACCTACCCGGCAAAGGAGATAGGCCAGTTGCCAAGTGGAGAGCAGGGGGTGTAATCGCTGCGTTGCAGTGGTAGCTCACAATACTAGCTAACTTGAGCCAAAGTTATTGACATGTTCCATGAAATTAGACCCAGCTGAGATCTTTTGGTTATATTTTATGCAGATGTTAACAGTGTATAAGATGTCTCATTTTGATATCTTGTGAAATTCTGGAATGCTTATGATAGACCTGTTTTATTCACAGAATTATCAGATAAACTGGCATCTGTTTTTCATGAAAATATCTCATTTAATCGTCTTCATACCATTCTGCCAAAGCTGCCAAAATCCTTAAGAATTTTTTTTTTCTTTTCGGAATTGTACTATATAAACTAACTTATTTAACAAAGCATGAATGTGCGTGGTGCTTGTCAAGACTTATTGATTAGTGTGTCCTATAGATGATTGATCCATGCTTTTGAGCTTCAGGATTATACGTTAGAAAAAGGTTTAGTGAAAATATTTCCAAACTGGAGTACTGTCTGCATATGTAAAGCAAAACTTTGAAGCTATTGTGAAGCTGTTGAATAATCGGTACGTGTAAGCTCCTTTTATCGCTCCTCACGATCTTTTGTATTTTTATTTTCCCATGGAGGTACAGCTGACACTAGCGACGATAAAATAAACCTATATCTCTTAAGAAATTAGACGGTTATGTTTGAAACTAAATTGCTAGCCGCCTTTTGGGGGAAAAAATGATAAAAAGCACGAAAATTGGTTCTGGTTTTTTTTTTTTTTCTTTTTTCTTTTTTGACTCGAGTCACTCCTGTAGGGTCGCTCGTTAATGCCAAACAAACTATATTTTATTTGACGCTCCACACACAGAGGCCAGGCAGAAATACAGGACAGCAGTGACACATTGTGTCGTACTGCATAGCCCAAGAAAATAATAATTAAAAAGCCATAATTATATTTTGTGCGATGCACCAAAAGGAATGTTTATGAGATTGTTACAAGATTTGAGAGTATTGCACACATAGCCTTTTTGTTGCGCAACTAATGCAACAAGGGTGATTTACTGAGCTGAATTCCCAAATGTCTATAAAAAGAATATGCATTAGATAAGATGTCGCCTAAAAGACATTTCTGCCATCGTCAGTTCTCTATGTAATTACCATTTTTATATTTTTTTTCACTTTGAAATTCATATTCGGTTTATATAAAAGGTGGCCGGACATATGTATCATTTTCTTCAACTGATCTGCAATTTCTCGATCAGCACAGTCTACCGGCTTCTGTACTACAGCTGCCAGTGCAGTTCATGGTCCTGCGACACTGTTATCCGGCCTTAGACTTGCTGCAACACATGTTATCAGAGTGTACCTGCGTGTTTCGGGTGGGTGTTTTCCAGCTGATGTGTTTTTTTTTTTTTTACTGACACCGCAGCGCCGCCGACCAGATGCAACCAAAACGCTGACAAAGTTAAAAGACCCTTTCTTCACTCCTCTGCAGGACGGCTTAGCAACCTGGCTTGTTCCAGCTCGACGCCATGACCGCTCCCTCATTAATTTTTACAATTTTCATTAGCTATTTTGTTTTATAACGAATTAACTAAGAGCGTGTCTTAAGAAAGACAATATTCACTTTCAAAAGGACCGAAAATAACCTTTTTTCCCTTTACAAAATAGCCAGGTCCAACTAGCATACCTGCATCCCAACTAATAAAGAACTAATGGTCTTTATATAGTCAAACGCATTCTGTCTGTCGACGTAAGCAATCTATGTCCCCACCCCCGCCACCCCTTTTTTTCTCTGAGTCTCTCCTTACACTTCAGAGACCTCGAGAAAACAAGAAAGATGGAGTCAGGTACAGATGGAGAGGCAATTGCATATATGTACATGAAAGGCTATTTCAAAAGCGATGAAGTAGGCTTACACAAGCACAACTGAAATTGCAGCATTTCTTTACATTTCAAGCTTACGTGATCGTGAAATGTAAGATCGTTTCACGCACTTTTTTCTTTCCATTTTTTCTTGCCCTTTATTGTCTTTTTTTTTTTTCATTTTGGTTTGAGTCTCATTTGTATTTGTTTCCTTTTTCATTATGTGTAAAATTAGCTGCAGAAACTAAGTGTTTGTTAGTACAAAAGGTGACTATATGTGCTCTTTCCCTGGGAAATATTGCAATATTTTGCATTTAAATATGGGACTTTGTAACATGTATGCATAAACGTACCATGTGATTTGTCAGAATCTGGCACTTCTTCCAAGCCTCTTTACTGGAGGCTTCAAGTGAATAAAATTTGTCCTTTTGCCAAGTTCGATTGAACATACCGCGGGGTATTAACGCGTGCTTTGGATTTTCCGCTTTTGACCTTACCTTTTTCGTGGAACTGACACACAATCACACCTATCAAAATAGCCAAATTGCCCACATAATTCGATTTAGCCGACAACACAACATCACAGAACAACGAATCAATGGTACAAAGGTGTGTTTTATTCCATTATTCTGCATAAAGATTGCGCCAGCACCCGTCTACGAGAAGAAAAAAACTCGCCAAGGCCAACCTGCACATCACCTAAAGATAAACATAGCAACTGCACAACTGTGGACATACTATGCATCATCATCATCATCGTCGTCGTCGTCGTCGTCGTCATCATCATCATCATCATCATCATCATCATCATTTATTAAGGCAATTTACTCCTTCACACCGCACCACAGACGAAACAGAAACCACAAAACGTCCAAAATGCAATCACGTCATGTAAAGATGTGATCTGGTTCTATCCGTCCAGAATGGATTAATTTCCTTTTTTTTTTCTGTTTGAAGATCAACATTGTTCTGCACCCGATTCAAAGAGCGACTAAACGACAGCTTTATTCATGATCCCTACAATATGAATCCTGACATGAAATAAGCAAGATGTAACTACAAGTACCACTTCGCGTCATAATAAATATACGAGTACATCTATAATCAGGGTCCTCCTACAACCCCAAAGTATCTAACGAACACACACACGCATATATATATTTATATATATATATATATATATATATATATATATATATATATATATATATATATATATATATATATATATATATATATTACTTAAAACCATTCAAAGAACATATTTTGACTTTTTAGGCAAGGCTGTCACATTCTTTTTCATCACAATTTGGGGGACAAAAATGGCCAACAAATTCTGCAATTCCCCTATAATATCTGGGTAATCGTTGAGTTCATTATAAACTAGCAGATGCTTACATGGCTAGGTCAGTAATGGCCGTTTTTAACTGTTAAATGGGACATACACACTGTTTTCCTATATGAGGATACCTTGTCAGACAAAATTAATGGTTTGTGTGGAAAAACTGAGGAACATAGTCTCAAATTACAGTTATGCCTTTCATTGGATATCGCCAATGTCGATTGTACACAAGGGGCTAATTTCCTCAAACTTATATAATGTATCATGAATAGCATATTTGTATTTTGCTTGGAAATGGATCGACAAAAGCTCATCAAGGCAAATGAACAAAAGCTATCAAGTATGTATAACAGGCTGTTTAGATAAAATGAAATGGAAACTTAATCACAAAACTTTCATGATTAATTTTTCATTTCATTTATCGTGCCTTTTCCCTTTCAAAATAATGGAAAAGGGACGGTACATTTGCGATTCTTGATAGCAATATGTGGCTCTCTGTCTAACAATGTTCAATGTTTGAAAATTAGAAGAGGAAAGCAACTGTGCAGGAAAAAGAAGATGAGGAATGACGTCGCCCTGCACGCATGTGCACTGAGACATTCATGGTGAATGATGTTGCTATCATAGTGTTAAAATCATAGTGTCAAAATTTTATGTCTTTTCCATTAAAGCTACTTGGACTGTGAACAGATGATTACCTTCCATTCTGCCTTCGTTGATTCTGTTATTTTTGCACAAGCCATTGCCCGATACATTCCAACTTTTATTTCCTTTTTATATCAAAGGGACTAAAATGAGAAACTTCAGATTTTCCAGGTTACACGAGAATGACATTGCACTGAACAGCCACGTACTTATCTCATTGGAACGGTGAACATGATCATCCACTGCAGCTGGTTGGCAAGACAAGAAAAAGCTTTTTGCCCGAAAACTTCACACATGGTTAAATTGACTAATTCTGAGTGCAATCACAGACGTTATTTTTCATGTTGCTTTTGGGAGTTGATAAAAGGATATTTTGACATGTGATTGTAGCAATTGAATTACATTTATTATAGCAACTGTGTCAGGCAACAAGATTCTGTGAACAAAATCGGTAGTTCTAGAACAACTTTTTTCTTTAAGCGGGCGCTTTATAGTTAGCGTGCAGGCATTGGTGACTCAAAGAATCACGATTTATAAGCCTGAGTACAACTCGACGTTTGACGTGTTCGAATACATTTTGAAGTAATCCAAAGATTGAGATACAGATAAACAAAATATGTCACAGAATAATACAGGTAATGACAACGATATCATGTCTGCATGCGACATTAATATTGATTTTGTGCGAATAGTTGATAAATTATACAACTATGGAAAAGAATAATCACATTCTGGCCATTGATAAGGTTAAGATATACATATGCCAAAATATAACATTTGGGATTTTTATTCTTTCTGCTTTCATTTCCCCGAAAAAGTACGATATGGCCGCTGTACGACCTGAGCAGAGACAATTATTTGCCCAATAAATGATGTGTAACACGAAACCAGTGCAATACGAGGTCTTCCTTTGCCACCAAACGCTCGGCTCCCTTCCCCCCCCCCCCCCCCCCCGACACACACACACGCACACAATCTACACGAAGCGTAAAACCATTAGATAGAACAAAATTTGTTCTTATGGAAATGCAAATCATCGACGAGCGAGTAAAATGCATCCGTGAACATGCTGAAGGATATGAAACTATCAGTGGCAGACGCCAAAAGCTCGACAAGACATTGGAATTTCCATTACCCTTCATGTGCTCAGTGTGTAATCTTGTGCAGTTGTGCATATTGGTGTTCAATTCTCCCCCACCCCACCCCCAACCCTACCCCTTTGCTTTTTGCATTGGTTTACATGATCATGAACACCTGTCCCTTGCTTCATGCAACCATCCATTATAACTTTTTATTGGCACAAACTTTTCATTTATATATTCATAATGTCCTCATATGATCTGGAAGTTTTGTGTTTTCACGCACATGCACGTTGCACGCTTCATGCCAAGTCCAAAGAGCAATGCCCTTACACACGAGAGGTTCCAATTAGAATCTTTGACTTCTCCAAACAACTGCGCACACAACTTACATCCACCAAGCATGTAAGAAAATATGTATAAACGTTGGCTGCTGCCAGGTTGAAGCCACACACACACACACACACACACACACACACACACACACATATATATATATATATATTTATATATACACTGTACAGAGTCTCCAACTTGAGCAGGCTGAGTTATGTTTGGCGGGCAAGTAGTTGGTTTTGCGGGCATATGGATGGGTGAGCGTGCTGTCGATGAATGGTAACGTCCCATATTAGACAGGTAACCACAGCACACCATGTGATGAAATTGAAAGTAAACGTATATATGATATACATGCGCGTGCATGAATGTGACGAAATTGGAAGTACATTTGCTATTTAATCTACTTGTGGGTAGGCCCACTTGTAGAACATTTATGCTACAAGCATTCTGAGACTTGTTTTTACCAACAAATATTGATATACACATATCAGTTACTTAATTCATAGCATGACATATGTGGCACACACACACATACACACACATATATATATGGGTATAGAAGTGAATATTGTACAACTCTCTGCAATCTTAAGCTATGTTTTATAAGAATAACCGACTTTTATAATTAAAATGCCCCCCAACCCCAGCCCCAAAATGCAGAAATAACTCCTATGATAATCAAACTCGGTTATGCAGATCACAGTTACCATTGAAGTAGTTTTGACTGCTTTAATACGTAATCAACTACTATAAAATGAGTCGGACTTACTGAGAATTGTGCAACTCGTTGTTCTTGGTGATTTAATGCTTTCGTAAGCACAACCTTTATAAACGACACTGCATGAAAGAATCAAGATAATTACAAGCTTCGGTCTATATTGATGACGTGTCTCAAAAATTTTACATTTATTATGCAAATATAAATCAGTACGGAGGAATTACACATAAAAACAAGGAGTGACCATTAGCATTATGTTATAATGACCAGACAAAGGCGTGAAATATGAGGTTATCTAACTGTGTAAGGACGTTCCTACTCTGATTAAGCCACAGCTGCTCAATTACAGGTAACAGACATTATGCAAACGTAAAATCAGCTTGCGGAAAGTAGAATGTTCCATTATTGCGCACTTATGGGATCATTTAATGAGATCGTAAAATATGAAAAAGCTGCCTTGACCTACGAGGTTATGGCACGCGTGGTCTCTTTTTCCCTGATTTCTCTCCACTTATTTCCCACACTCCTCCTTCAAAAATAAATTCTTTTCAGTGCCATAGGTCTTTTGGACCCTTATCTACATGTGTGCCACCGACCCTAACATTACTACGAAGATCTGCTCACTTTTTTCTCAACGGTAAGGGTCGCCGTTCAGGGAAGGAAAGGGGCCCGTTAACAATTGTCAGAATTGTAGGGTGTGTGATGGGAGGAAATCAATGTTCAGGCTGACGCTGCATTGACAGATCCTATTATGGCAATACCGAGATGGGCATGTTGATTTGTGACATTCTGTCCACCATTAGGGAATTATTACGTGTCTAGATACCATACAAATGCAATTATTGTAACTCAAATTCTTATCGACACAGACGCCCAGAAAAATGTCAGTCTTGGGCTATAGCTTTCTGCGTGTGGATTTCTTTCTGCTCCACCACTTTATTCCCGAGAGATATTTATGGAAAAGGGTTTCGATGTGAATCGTTTGCTCGGTGAATTATTCAGAGAGTGCTCAGATCATGCATGAAATAACCATGTTTAGATTAGTCTCCATTAAAGGCCATCATGGAATTGTTTTCGAGATATTCTGAATCACGTGCATGTAGTAGTTATCAGCAGTGACTGTATGGTTTATAGCAATGGGTTCCAAACACGAATTCAGCACGGCAATGGACCAACGGAATGTAAATACACGTAGAAGATATGTGCTCCTTCCATGAACTTTACGGAAGTCACATCAAAGTTGTTTAAAGCAAGTCAGCACAAGACGACAAAACCTACCTATTTAAAAAGCAAGTTAATTTCCATAATTTCAAAGTGATAACTTACAGTTGGGTTTTGTGTTCTGGGGAACTATCCATAAACTGATATATGTTTAGTATTTGTTTTGATAAAAAGCTTTCAATCGTAGGATATGTAATTTGCGAGACTTGAGACCTCCAGTGACTATTTGCCTTCACTTCTAGCTATTCACGGTGGATTCTTCCATTTTATTGATCAACATGTTACCTTTTAACGCCCGACTGTCAAGAAATTGTTGAAGATGATCCGACACAATTTGAAAGATCGAGCCCTGTTTGTTTTTTAATCAAGTTTTCTTCGATACTTTTTCTTCCCTGGAAATGCTGGACATAGAGTTGGCTTAGAGCATTTGTGTTACTCCAAACTACATAGCGCTCCATATTTATTTAGTTACTTTGCCTAAGTTACTTGTGTGAATGCATATTATGTATTTAGAAAGACAAGCTACGGGCTCGGGGTTGTCTTAGTTGTTGCGTGATCTCAATAAATACAGTAAAAAAGACTTCAAGTACACATGGAACTAGGACTGTAGAAACGTGGTTGTAATCGCGGAATAGTATCTCTAAAAAGAGTTTATAATGGAAATACATCGTCCCATATAATTACAAAAAAACCCATACATTTCCAAACTAACTAACTAACTAACTAACTAACTAACTAACTAACTAACTAACTGACTGACTGACTGACTGACTGACTGACTAAATAAATAAATAAAAATGGCACTGTACGCAGTACTTGTCGAGAGTCAGGTTTCATTTGTTTGAGAGCATCTAAGTGCAACATTGTTTGGCCTAGAATAGTCCATTCAAACTTCTACATTTCTTTTAGTAACTGCTGGCACTTTTAATTGAGCCCGACAGTAGAACATCTGAAGTTTAAAAAGTAAAAGTTTTATATTTGTTTCAAGTAGATAACACCTTTGCTACAAAAGGACATACTCATGTTTGTAAACACAACACTTTCATAGCAGATGTTCATAGACCGTCTTCCTCGAAGTCATAACACATAAACACACACTTGGCACTGTAAGCGTTTTCTTCACGACCAGGATTTGTTTTTTTTTTTTTTTTTGTTTTTTTGTGTTTTTTTTTTTTTTTTTGTTGTGTTTTTGTTTTTTTTTTTTGTTTTTTGTTTTTGTTTTGCTTTGTTTTTTGTTTTGTTTTGTTTTGTTTTTTTTTGGGGGGGGGTGTTCTGGAAAACTTTCTTTCGGATATCTTATATCTATATGAAGCATTTACACTTGTTCATGCTGCTTTTGATGCTGCATAGGAACTTGGCTTTGTACAAGTGCTTTACGTTTTACATAAGCGACATTGATGTAATATACAAAGCCTTTTTTATTTATTTTATTTTATTTCTTATTTATTATATTTTTTTTTCGGGGGGAGTCACTCACAAAACAAAAACCGGGAACCACCAAGGATTTCGTCAGTTATGACCATACATAACGTATACATACATGAACACTTGCGTACGGAACGGTCATATAAATAGCTAAAAACTGGAATACATGCTCCTTGGCTTCTGGGCTGCAACAAGTCCTCGAAGGCTTACTCTTTTCGTGCCATACTTTGGACTGAGTCAACAGCTTTCTTCGGCGGGCTTTGCGCCCAAGGGGGAAGGGAGGAAAACTACTGACTTCGGCTGCTATATTGTATGTAATTATAAACATGCTTTTACTTGAATGGTAGGTCTCCACCAGGCAGCAATCGAACACTACAAAGCGTGCAAACTCCGACCTGCAAAAATCGCAGCATCATTCATTGAATAAATTCATGTCTCAGGGGTACCAAAAGTGTCAAAATGCATCTTTGTAGCTGTCAAGGATGAGTTATTTTGAATAATTTATCTGGCAATTATACGACAAAATGAAAAAAATGCAGGCCATGCCAAATTTCTGATCACTGGAGTTTACCATTTGAACAAATAGCATAGTCTCACCCAAAGTACATGCCACCAGTTTGAAGAAGATATGCCTGACAGTTTTGAGAAGCCAAAAATGTGGAACTTTTCATAGAAGATAACAAACAATTTAGTGACGGCAGACATCCCAAAGGTACGGTAATGCAGTTGAACGAAATATATATGAATGCCCATTTGTTGTTGTAACAAGTTCATATATTATGGATAAGTGCCTGTTCTCATATAACTTGTGGCTCAAAATTCAGGGTGACCGCGGGTCAATATACACGTATGAATAGCAATAACTTGATATTATGTAAATTCAAAGACACCTTATGGTAATTGTTTTATTCTTACTGAAATATATTGTAATGTTATCTATGGGCATTTTACACTATTTAAAAAACTGGATACATTGTATTTGCGAACACTAATATCAAGCAAAGTCATGCAGATTCTAGTGAAAGTTTAGATACATTTATATGCAGCATTTTTATGTTTTAATTTTCCAAAAAACAACAATAAAATAACGCAACCAAACTTAGCATCATCTACAAAAAAACAAAAGAACAAAAAAAAAAAAGAAACAAAAAAACAAAAACAAAAAACAAAAAAAACAAAAACAAAAACAAAAAAACAAACAAACAAACAAACAAACAAAAAAAACAAAAAAAACAAAAAACAAAAAAAACAAAAAAAAAAAACAAAAAACAAAAAAAAAAAAACAAACAAAAACCAGAAACAGTGCTTAAATACAAGGAACTGTTGGCGAACAGTGCATCAGACCCTCGGTATACGTTGACTTCGGGACTTTCTAACTTTAAATCCTAGCATCCTTCCACACACACACACACACACGCACACACACGGGGATGTATAACTGCTGCTGCTGATTTTATAATGTGTCCAGTCTTTATTTGTTGCAAGTTTCAGGCACTGTGAGGCAGGACAGGTCTTACAGCGAACCAACAGTGACGTTAGGACTGCACATCGGTCGATTTTAATTGGTGCCGAAGATTGCAGTTTCGAAACCAGGCCGTTCTCGGGTCAAAATTTAAATATATATATTTTCGGTCCTCCTTTTATGTTGCCGGTGGACTTGTATAATCATGTAGAGTCCCAGATATGGGGCAACTCTCAATACAGTACTTGCGTTGCATTAACTTAAATACAATAAACTGGGCCGTGTGGATTATGACATTCACGCATACCGGCATGGTATGGTTCTTTTTAGGAGTTTGGAGTTTGTGCAGTTGGTATATGCGTTACCTCTTTGCTGCCAGGTGATTGGTGCTGAGAATTGCTGCTTCAAGACCCGGCAATTCCTTGCTCATAAAATATTTACAGGTATGGCGGTAAAGCAACGGTACAAAGACCCGCCAGTAAACTACATACACTGACTGGGTAATCGGAAGCTCAATCAAATGAAAGTATAGAAATCTTGTTTGTACATGCAGGTCTATTTGTGATGGTGCACGATCTTGCCTATAGTGTCGTGAATGGTATGGCACCTTGTGCTAAAATGTAAGGCAGAGTATCAATAAAAGTATGTCCTCGCTATTGGTGATTTTTACGCAGTCAGGCTGATATTTTTGGGCAGAAAGCGGTGTTCTGTATTTTTACGGTAGTTAGAATGAGACGGCAAATATCATATCACAGGATCACAGCTTATAAAATTAAGCCGTGTATGTTCATGGGTTCTTATACAAATGGTTATGGAGAGGAGATTGGTGTTTCATTTGATGTGGCATGCGGAGCTAAAGCTTTTTTAGCCAGCAGACAACAAATCACGCTCTTGTCCTTAGTCGGACTGTGTATGCCACTTAACAATGGAAGGCACTCATATTTCTCTTTATTAGCAGCAGACCTGCTCTGGTGCCTTCAGTTGCTGTGCAATGGAGTCATGCCTCCACCATGTCGAGGGCACTTGCACCAGATATGTCACTTAACCACCAATAAATACCACATTTTCTACCCCAAAGTAATGGGTACTCAATATGTTTGGCCTCCTGAATGTTCTAAAGCGTAGTGAATGACTTTCGTGAGCGCATCCTTTCTTCAGTTGTTACTGGTATCCTGGTGGCTCATTTACCCCTGCTTAATACACGAATCTGCCCTCCTTTCTGTCAACTTCACTGCATTTTTAGAGCGCAAATATTGATGTATTATTTATGTTTACCTAGGAGGATGCTTCATTACCCTCCTCCTAACCCGCTGAGAACGCTTTCTTTGTGACGCACAGTGCTTGGACACCTGCAATAAAAATTAATGTTTTTTTTTCTAAGTAAGAAAATAAAATATTTTGAATGTTCCTTTATTGCATGGATTGGTCAGAGCACAATAATCAGTTTTTTCAACAAATTATGACTCCATTACAGTTCCTCTGAACTATAAAATGAGCACAAGACTGAAATTAACTCATTCATTTTATATTAGGTAAGGAACGTGCTGCAGGTCCATATCTGTTTTGCTGGACCCGCAAGATAAATCAAAAGACAGGCGGGGCGCAGCCTAGCATGTCCTATGATTCGAGCAGGCTCATCAAAACGCCTATGAACCTCCACCAAGTTCCTAACGTGTCTTAATGAACATTTCTATTGTTTGGTCTAACTTAACACCTGATTTACTATCATATTTGCATTGTGCCTACAAATACTTTGATGGAAATAAGTGAGATTTATAACATAAAAGGAGACGATTATGGCTTATAACTGTCGAGTGGCAAAGCCACGAGACAGTTGTAATAGCCATAATCGTCTCCTTTCATGTTATAACACATTTGTCATTGGCTGGTAGGAATGGTCATTTGTGTTTAGGTCGGATCAGTCATATCATGATTGAAAGCGTATTATCTGTCAGTTACGTAATCAAATTCTTACACACACGTGTGACAGTGTCATTTCACTTCTGAGTCACTTCATTCGTGATTTCGCTCAGGCGTTCAGGTAGTTCGTGAATCTGCTAGCTGCCACAAAACGGAAGATGACGTGCCTCTAATTGAACTTGATAATATTGCTACTCAGCATCCATTTTTCCAAAGAAATGACGGCACCTGCAGTACTGGGAGGTATGTTGGTTTTTATGTGTAGTGTTTTTACAATTTCACAATCAAAATTTGCTTTGCGTTCATGATATGCTGCTGCATCAAGACTACTGACCCGGAGAAGTTTGTGGCTGATGGTATAATGCGTGCTGGTACTTGAATGGAAAGTTTTTATCATGGAAATTCAGGTAAATCATCTCAAATTTTATTGTTAGACATTAAAACGGTCAATTCGGAAAGAGTGAGTTATAGGTTTAACTTAATTCACTCTTTTTGCGGGCCCTTTTTGCGATTATTGAGGGTGAAGGTCAACCCAAAAAAGATGCATTATCAAGTTTCATAATACATTCTTTTTCATAATCAATGGTTATGGGATATAATCAACACTTGTTGAGCTTTATGATTGGCTAATTCCTACTAGTCATATGAAAAACAAAGATAGCACACAGAACTATTTTGGATTGCCAATTCACCTGCATGTGGCAAGTGAGAGTTATAACATGAAAGGAGACGATTATGGCTTATAACTGTCGAATGGCAAAGCCACGAGACAGTTGTAATAGCCATAATCGTCTCCTTTCATGTTATAACACATTTGTCATTGGCTGGTAGGAATGGTCATTTAGGTTTAGGTCGGATCAGTGATTTCATGATTGAAAGCGTATTATTTGTCGGTTACGTAATCAAATTCTTACACACACGTATGACAGTGTCATTTCACTTCTGAGTCACTTCATTCGTGATTTCGCTCAGGCGTTCAGGTAGTTCGTGAATCTGCTAGCTGCCACAAAATGGAAGATGACGTGCCTCTAATTGAACTTGATAATATTGCTACTCAGCATTCATTTTTCCAAAGAAATGACGGCACCAGCAGTACTGGGAGGTATGTTGGTTTTTATTTGTATCGTTTTTACAATTTCACAATCAAAGTTTGCTTTGCGTTCATGATATGCTACTGCATCAAGACTACTGACCCGGAGAAGTTTGTGGCTGATGGTATAATGCGTGCTGGTACTTGAATGGAAAGTTTTTATCATGGAAATTCAGGGAAAAATCATTTCAAATTTTATTGTTAGACATTGCAAGGGTTAATTCGGAAAGAGTGAGTTATAGGTTTTACTTAATTCACTCTTTTTGCGGGCCCTTTTTGCAATTATTGAGGGTGAAGGTCAGCCCAAAAAAGATACATTATCAAGTTTCATAATACATTCTTTTTCATAATCAATGGTTATAGGATATAGTCGACACTTGTTGAGCCTTATGATTGGCTAATTCCTACCAGCCATATGACAATGCGTAACATCATCCTGTTTACACGCGCTGCTGATTTCATCCACCAGCATTGTAGAATGCATTCAACATACTGAACACAAACAGAATTGCCACATCTGCCTGTCAGCCGTGTCAGACCAGGCTGCGCCGCGCGTGTCCTTTGATTTATCTCGCAGGTCCAGCAAAACGCCTATGGACCTGCACCGCCTTCCTTACCTAACACTTAATGCGCGCCAGTCACTGCACTGTCTTCTTGAACACGTTTCATATAACAAACGCAAAGAGGCAGCTGACATCGTTGGCGGTATAAAATAGAATGTCCGGTATGTTGTACAGCACCTCCTACCAACACAGAGAATGAGACATGGGGCCTCGCATACCGTGTCGCACTAAACCTTTTTTTTTTTTTTTTTTTGGTTTGTTTTTATGTCGAGTGGGCTTCCAACACAGACACGGGGCCGCGCGCACAGTGGCGGACTGAACTTCTGTTTGTTTTTCTGTCTAACAAATTGCTCTGCCAGTTCGAGGTGGGGTGGGGATGGGGGGTCGTAAGGACCTGTTTTCTAGCCCAGAGGAAAGCTGCGGCTAGCCAATTAAAAAAAAAAAAAAAAGCAAGTGAATGCTCACAATCTCGTCCCTTGCGACTAGATGTCTATTTGTTGTCCATAGTAGCATATAAGGATTCCCGGCTGTTCCAGGTGACACTTGTCATTTAGATTCATCAAGCAACAATCTCACTGTCAGCGCCATGTTGTGTTGTTATCTGCTGAATATTCTTACTATCTATGAAGACTTGCATGTGGTCTGGTATCCAGCATTTACTTTGTTTGGTTCAAATGCTGAGCATGCAGACAGTAAGTGCCCTCCAACATGCACACTGTTTTAAGGTGGCCTTGCTAGTACGATGCGCATTTCCGGACACCCTGAAGGATACAGCTTTGGCAGAAAGGAGTTCGGTGCCAATCATCGATTTCTCTTTTACATCGGGATATTAAACTGCCTGGACATTCTTTGACGCAACATATGTAATCCTTAAAAGGTAACTTTGTTGAATTAGGATAATAACTTCCCTTGGCACACCTTGGGTGTTTATTACAGAGGCGCCGAAGGTGTGGCGAGGGAAGTTGTAGATATGTCATCCGAGTTTGTGTTCTTTGAGATTTTCATTGAAGATGTTTGAGGCAGGGCAATAACAACATGGATGAAGCAGACAACCTTTGAAAATACTTATGTTTGTAGACCAATGTTACTGAGAAAGTTGGGTGAAGAGGAAGTGACGGAAAGCACCTATTCCCCGATTACGCCTGTATTTTGTTCGCGTTAAGATGTCGCCTAGAAGCTGTTCCGGCACAATTTTTGACAGAAATTAACTCGTGTGGTTCTAGTGCTCCAGTTAAGTGAACTCTTGGTCCGGCTTGGTGTAAAATTTTAAATGGTATATCACATGAACCGTCACCTTATTAACATGTTTTACATACACATCATACGATTTAATGTCTGTTTGGACTCCAGTTGGAATTTATTTCATCAACAAGGGGTTGTATTGACGATTGTTCACAAGAGGTTGCGGCTACGGGGTACATGGTATCACCACGTGTATAAATGCTGTAACATTTTGGATGGCGCGTAGTCACAATATAATCAAATGAACATCTTCTTTTTGGCAACAATTGGACCAGTAATTTGGAAAAACCAAAAAAAAAAACAAACAAAAGAAACAAACAAACAAAAACCAAAACCAAAAACAAAACCCCCCCAAAAACAAAGGGGGAAAAAAAACAAAAAAAAACAAAAAAAGAGGAACGTGTGCAATATAGACAATAGTAATTCCATATATATACAGGTTAGACAGGGACAGGTTAGCTTATGGAGAGTAAAGAGTTCGAACTGCGGAATAGGATATTGACTACTAGGAAGTGGTTCTGGGCAAAAAGACACAAATACAAAACAAAAAAAAAAACAAAAAAAAAAACTAACCCCCCCCCCCCCACAAAAAAAAAAAAACCCAAAACGAACCTTCAACACAAGCGTTGACTGAAGTGTCCGCCATTTGGTCATGGTGACACCAAAATCTAAACAGTTCATCGTGGCATTCTAACTAAGCAAAGTGTAAAGTTTGAGCAAAATACATCTGAGCATTCTGGAGATATTGTGGTGACAAACCCGTGCGAACATGTAATTAGGCTGGCATGTGCTAAAAATTAGGTCATGGTGAGCCAAAAATCTAATCATTTCATCTTGCCAGGTATGGTAAGCATATTGCCAAATTTGAGCAAAGTGCATGGAGGCATTGTGTAGATATTGCTGTAAGGAGAATGTGCACATCCGCACAAGCGGGTAACCCGAAAACCAAAAGGGGCCCCCTATCGGGCATACTCTTACAAAGGCAAAGACTTTTGGCTAACCTGTTCACTGTATGTAATTTCTGCAGTTTCACGAATGTAAAAAATATGCTGTTTTTAGCGTTCAGGAGTAAAAACCGTAACCGAGTAATTGTGACAGATAGCGGTTACCTACATTTAAAGATTTGGAAAAAAAAAGCTAAGGAACATGTTAGTTACTATGGACTGGCATGGAGTGGTAGGACCGCTGATAAACAACCCATGTCAAGGCAGCGTGATTGCAGAGGTATGGGATTTAGCTGAGCAGTAAAACCAGGGTTTTGCTCCATATTGTTTAAGAAACATGAAAAGCTGCCCATTGCACATCGATCATCTAGTGAGTAACTTAAGAAACATAAACAGAAGAAACATTAATTTAAGGGATTAATACCGCAGGCGAGTCCGCTGCGGCCCAACCCTGCACTGGCAGCACTTACAACACATACTCCCTTTGGCCTCACGTGTTGTATGTGCTGCTACTGCAGGAAACTCACTCACGAATCTCAGCATTAATCCTTTTTCTATCATTATAACATGACTAACAGAAAATAAATAAAGAAAAAAAAAAAAACACAAAAAAACAAACAAACAAACAAACAAACAAACAAACAACGCCTATACATGCCTAAAAGTGCTGGATTCGTCATTCCCTGTCCCCGCTGAGCTACATGCATTTTTTGATTGTTCAGTGTGCATCCATTGCCTCATTCCGCCATACGATTAAAATAATAATAATAATAATAATAATAATAATAATAATAATAATAATAATAATAATAATAATAATAAGAAGAAGAAGAAGAAGAAGAAGAAGAAGAAGAAGAACTTTCATAAAGGAACCGGAACAGGATAACCTTTACATCCCCTGCATGGATCTAGGCCTACATGTACATGCCTATAGTAGTCCTCATTATACACACACACACACACGTATATATATCTATATATATATATATATATATATATATATATATATATATATATATATATATATATATATATAGATAGATATATAAATATATATATATATAGATATATATATATATATATATATATATATATATATATATATATATAAACATAATGAATTGAATTAGAATCACACTAAGCATTTGTTTCTTTATTTTGATATAAAGATACAGGCATTTTCATGACATACAGTCATGATGTAGCTGCGTTCTTCAAATTTCAGCCCAAGCACTGAGGATCCTGAGGTCGGAGATTCAAGCTTTTTCTACTTTAGCACACTATGTCAACATAATATCAGCACCTCATAAGACAAACATATACAAAAGATATAAAACTTAACTAAAACGGCAATGGCCTACTGCAGTGCCACCTGTCATCGGTTTATTTTGCAGTTCCAAATTTGGAACTGATTCCATATTTTTCAACCACCACTCAGATGATGGACGCCAGGCCACCGCATCGAACAGCGACGAACACCGAAATTATGCAGATGACACATCAATTTCAGAGGACAGTAACTTTACTTTTCATGACCAAGCGTCGACCGGAACACGATCACTTGGAAGGACATAACTTATTCTAGCCATTAGTGGGAGGTTTAGCTGCAGTGCCATGGAAAAAAGTAACTTTTGAAGGTCAAGGTTGTGTGCTTATTCAAATTTTGCTTCCAGATTGCCCAACAAGTATGCAAACAATGATTTGGATTTGGATTTGATTTTAATTAATTTGGTGCAAGCCAAGGTAAAATAATACACCGAGATCGCATTACATCGAAATCATACCCATAATTGTGTACAAGACTCCACACTGACTGTTTAGCAGTATATAATTAAAAGTTTAGGAATTGTTAACATAAAATACACATGGAATTTCAGACACAGACTCAAAATGTACACTTATAGAATAACTGAATGCACATAAGCACAGTGATTTATTTTCGTTACCTAAACATTGAACTAAAGGTACACATGACTACTTCAGACACAGACTCAAAAATAACATGCAGGCTTGAACAATGACTCACTATACATGTATCATGAATATTTACTCGAGCTGGGAATAAAAGAATAATAGTTAAAAACAAATGAGGAATTATAGCCAGCACCCAGATAACCCACGAAAGCAGACCGTAGAGTCTGCATATTCCCATGGGGGTCCGTGTAATTAAAATAAATGGATGAAAATATATGTACTCCTCATTACCAATTAGATCATTTGAATATATAGTTTATTTTATAAACTTCATCAGTATTATCAGTCTGGTTGTTAAAAATAAATACTTTTTTGCAAGCGATGAAGCATGTCTATAGAGAAAAATTTAATCTCAAATTTGACTGTATGACTATATTGTTAACCATTTGTTCGTCAGATAACGTTTCTTCAATTATCGAACCTAAAAAGTAAATTGAGTTTGTCTGTTTGATTTCGAAACTGTTACATGCAACTTTGAAACTGCTGTAAGCTTATTTTTTTGGAGCCCAGCAGCATGGCCCTGGTTTTCCCAAGATGGAGAGACACTTTGTTATCAATTAGCCATCAATGGCAAAAGTTTAATTCCGAAGTCAGATTTTGTGCAATAGCAAATGGGTACTTTTCTGAAATGAAAAGTGTGCTATCATTTGTATAGAGAAGTAGTGTGAAGGTGATACTTATAGGCATTTCATTTACATAGCATAGGAACAAAAGTGGACAGCATTTTATTGTTAGAGGCGCTGATTCCACCCAATTTATGGTTACAATTTGTTTTCTCAAATAGGATTTAAACCAATCTGTAGACTCAATTGCTATGTTACTAAGTTAAGAACAAGGTATATTGTGGTCCACTGTATCGAACACTGTTTGCAAATCCAGGGTAACCATGCCTACATAATTACTTTTGAAAGTTGGGTTTTTATAGAATAGGTCAGACGAATAAGACAGGAGTCAGTGAAATAAGTGCCTGTAAGACCTGATTGAAAATCAAACAGGGAAGTTATCACTGGTTATATGTGACTCCAGCTGTGTATGAACTGCCCTTTTAAGGATCTTGAGAACGGCATTTAATATAGTGCTAGTCTGTAGTTATTTGCATCTAACTTGCTCTTCTTCTCATGTAGTGGTTGTATCCTGGCAGCCTTAAAGTCGTCTGGTACTGTGTTTGATAAAACTGAAACATTGATGATGTGGGAAATTGGAACTTTTAAAATTTTGGCACCTTTTTTCAAAAATCTATTGTCCAACCCTGTGCTTTTGAAAGAGTTCAACTTAGATATCTATTTGAATACAGTATCTTCAGTTAGATTCTGTAGTCTAAAAGGCCTTGGAGAAATATATCTATGGTAGTTTTTGGAAAGGGGGGATTGGTAATGAATTCGGATGAAATGGGAGTTTTGGCAAAAACAGTTTCAGCTACATTAATAAAATACTGATTAAAATGATTTGCCACCTTGGCTGAATCATAACATACCCGATCGTTCATTTTCAAAATGGTCTTGTTTTGTGCTTTGGATTCACTACTATACCCAAGAGACCTTTAACATTGCCAAAGATTTTTGGGATTACCTTTATTCTCTTACATTTCATTTTTTGAAGCATACTGACTTTTCTTTACTTATTTGTATTTGTTTTCTGTTTCTGTACTAACAATAATATTTGTAGGCTTTTTCATTTTTGATTGAACGGTTGAGGCATTTTTTTTCTTTGACAAGTACAGATAATTATTTCTCTGTGATATGAGATGTAAAACGTTATTAGTCATCCATGGCTCAGTTCTTGTCTTTTAGAGAACCTCTTTTACAGGAGCTATTTCATTTATTATTTTGTCAATTTTGTCCCTGAAACGTTTCCATGCTTTATTGATACAAGCAGAGTTTAGTATCGGAGACCAATTAGTTTGATTTAACTTTTCTTCATAGAGTTCTCTGGTGTAATATTTGATTGATCTGATCCACACATTATTGTGATGATTGGCCCGTCCCGTTGTAATTTTTATAATAAAGTACATTAATGAATGTATCATTGCCTGACAAGTATCTGTAACCCGGGTTGGAGTGTCAATGAATTGTTTACAATTAAAAAGTCTTTTTTTTTTTTTTTTTTTTTTTTTTTTTTTTTTTTTTTTTTTTCTGCAAGGAATTTTATTGGAGACAATTCGGCAGTAGTGGCCTCGTATTTATTTGAATGAAGTGAAGGCCTCTGCGGGCAAAGCTTTTTAAGTTATAATCATCAATACATGTAACAGATGGCCTCTCTCTGTCAGTCCTCCTCAATTGATTCGTGTAATTTAGCTTTTGGGGCAATATATCATCAGGTAGTTCATCTATGACAAAAGAATCCGAGAAGATCAGCGATGAACACATCCATGGCTCGTCACTCTTTGAGAGTAAATTATATACCTTAACAGCTAATGAAACGCATTTTATGTGGTACTATATTTTATAAAGGTTACATAAGATACTATTTAAATATTTTTGTTGGAATTTCGCCAGTTTGAAGCACTGTGCACACGGGTATTAATAGTTGGGTGGTGGGTTGATGTATATGTCTCCACTTACACACAATAATATAACTAAATGTAAAGTTCTAGTCGAAACATAATGTTTTGTTGTCACCTTTGACAACATTGATGGGCGCTGTCATCTTTGAACATCTGGGCAATCCGTTAAGCCACAAAGGCCTAATTTTCACAGAACGTCAAGGTCATAGTGACTTTGCGGAAAAGCATGAGAGTTGACTAAAACCATACCAACAAGGTCTATGTCCCTTGCTATATCGTATGTACCAAGCTTACTTGTAACATTTGAGCAGTGGCGGGTAATAATCAATGATAAACATAGTGCATGGTGAAAGAAGGTTGCCATCGTGTCGCAATGCGTGACGGCTTTTTTGAGTCCTACAACACAATACCATATATGAACCTTTCACACGTCTTTGAAGTTTTGCACCGTTCCGTTGGGTTGTGCATCCTATTTCTTTTAACGATCAGATGTGCTCAATGAGTTCAACAAAAGGCAGCATGAAAGCAATATTGGGCGTAGGCCTATTGGTATAGACCTACTCGGTATTTCGTTTGTTTAACACTTTTTCTCTTTTCCTTTCCATCAGAATATATCTTGTCTACATTATGACAGGGAATGCATGAACAATGCTGACATCGACCTATGAACAAATCGATACCTCGGAAGTCATGGACGATAACTATTTCGGCCTTGGTCGTCATTTCTATCGTGACACGGTCAGCATTGGCAGACACGAATAGGATGTGTTTGAAAAACATAAGCAGCTTTGAACACTATCTGGCCGCCTGTGGATATTTTATATATGTTTTCAGCTATAATATTGATATCTCCGGCTGTTAGTGCAGCGAAACTGTTGGATATATATTGAACTCTGACACATTAAGAGGCACACTTGCGGTATCACTATTGCCATTGCACCATTTTCATCATCCATAGCAGTAGGCCGAGTTGGGCCATCATTTACCCGTTTGTTAAGTTCATGCTTGAAAGCTATAAGATGACTGCCTGTTTCCAAGTTTGATAGCAAGCAAAGCTCGCTTTTACGGTGCATGGGCTAGAAGTTGAGAACAGCATTACTTACAGTCACAAAGTGTTGCCTGCTTCGAGAAACCGTACTTTTAAAAAAGCACTTTTCCTGAAGCATGAATTTTTTGCAGGTGTTCAGCATCTAAAAATTTTCATTTCGCCCCACACACATTATAGCATACATTAATTAAATACTTCCATTTTAATAAAAACGGAAACTTGAAAATATTGTACTGCTCTGGGTTTTTTTGTTTTTTTTTAAGTCATGTTAGAATCTCTATAGACTTTTTTACCTGGCATTTAGGTCCAATCGAAATAAGTCGCAAATGGCAAGCGCTGGCACCAAACGAACTCGATTTATCCAACATGACGCAAGATGACACACGTCACGACACGTGCTCAGTATATGTACAAAGCATGAACAAGAAGGCCGAAGAAAAAGTGGCCTAGCGAGGTGCAAATGAACTTGGCAATGGAACGGGTGTTGGATGCCTTCACCGGCTTCTTCTGGGCTATACCTATTTATGGCGAACGTACACGCCGGAACAAAGTCACCGAAACATCACCCTGACTATAGTCTTGGAGTTGCATAAAGTATATAAACAAGTGACCTTGACCTTCCTCGGTACACCGTGCCCATGGCAACAAGCATGTCCGTGGAAAGTTGACTCCCTCATAGAAAGCTTGGACTGAATCATGATTGCGGGTGGTTGCGGGTAGACTGTGGCTAGGTTGCATGGTTGCAGGAAGCAAATTTTGATTGCAGGTAGACTGCAAGATGATCTCAATTTTATAGCTGTGCGGTTAACTTGATTGCTGCACATCCTAAACTTGATTCATTTGCAGTCTTATTAACTGCATTGCTAGCTAAGCTTGATCGTCGTGCAATCTACTTGACTGCACTACGATCTCAGCTTGATCGTCCTGCAAACTACTTGATTGCAGAGCAACCTAAACTTGATTCTTCTGCAGTCTAATGGATTCGGTTATATCTTGGTAGAATAATGTGTCAAGGTGAGACATTGCGATAGTTGGCTCTGTTCTGACCTTAAAAAAAATATGGTCTAAAGAAAATGGCAGAGGTAGTCATGGTCCAATAAAGAAAGCGTTGCTCTTTATATAATATAATATAATATAATATAATATATCATATCATATCATATCATATCATATCATATCATATCATATCATATCATATCATATCATATCATATCATATCATATCATATCATATCATATCATATCATATCATATCATATCATATCATATCATATCATATCATATCATATCATATCATATCATATCATATCATATCATATCATATCATATCATATCATATCATATCATATCATATCATATCATATCATATCATATCATATCATATCATATCATATCATATCATATCATATCATATCATATCATATCGTCCGCTTCCAGGAACTGAAGAAAATTGAAATAAAGACAGAGACTGCTACACATCCCGGGGGAAAAAACAGGGGAAACAGACAACTGGCAAACAGAAATGTGGGAGAAAAAAAAAAGCTGAAGTTAACGTAATGGAATCATGTGTATATATATTATTTCTACCCACGGCCTCAATGTTGAACAGTTGCATTCAGGCAATCCTTAAAAACAAAACTACTTAGGGATTTCCCACCCATATGTCTGAATCTCACCTTAAAAAGCACCAACTCGCCCTTTTGCTCCAAAAAAATCCACTCCGTAATATGGATAATTTTTAGCTCAGCTGACTTGCTAGTCAGGCTGAGCTTTTAGAAAGCTTAGTCATCCATTGCTGGCCATTTATAATTACACTTACGACTTCTACAACCATCAGCCAGATTCACTTCAAGCTTGGTTTTACAATTATCAAGTTCCGATACTTTCATATTACGCTGATTAACATTCCTAAGTAAGGACAACGTTAAGTCCTTTTTGACCATTAGAAAACCCTATTCTATGAATAAGGTTGGCCACTTGTTTGGCACTCATTGACATCAGCTCTATTCAGCTTAATCTTAGCGTTGCTCTGCTCAGGAATATTGACTATGACCAGTGAAGTAGGACAATCTATATCATCTCGGCAAACAAAAATCGAACAAAACAAAACAAAAAACAAAAAAACAAAAACACCCTCCCCCCGCAAAAAAAGTGCTGTTTTGCATGCCCAGGTTAATGGGCCGCAGCCAGCTACATGCGCCCATATTTGATATCAGGATAACAGGCTCTCCTGAATGTAGTTGCCATTGTTGCAACATTGTCATGCAGATAATACACTGTAGTACTGAAATATCAATTGTATATTGCTATATCAATAAGCTTTGAAGACACACAAACTGATTTGCTATATAGCAAATCATATGTTCTGGTACAAAGTTGTATTTGCAATGTTGTGCTTGAAGGTATTGAGTTGATCTTTGCTGGACCCAAGCTACTAGCTCAAATAAGCATCGGACAAGAGTAATATCTTTCCATGTCACGTATGTCATGGATGCCAATTTTCAACTTGATCTTGATATCTGATATGATTTTTTAAAACTACATGGCGGTTCCACAATGAAAAATTGTCAAAATACCCGAAAAAATTTACTATGTACAAAGAAGAAGTTAATTGGTACAGACATGAAGCGCAAGAATTAGAAAAAAGATGTAGCACAGTATAAAGACCAGATCAGAAAGCACCAGGAAGAGGGTCTTGGGGATGGCGCCACAGGCATCGTTTTGAATTATTGTTTACATCCACTCAAGCCACTGGTAGAGCATTGCCACAGTTACATGAATGAATTTCAAAGTGACCACAAGGTGATGAATAAGTACATGTATAATGACTAACAAGTATTGAAAGTGGATCAGACATGTGCTCAAATTTCAAACCTATTGTTATATACATATAGTTATTCTCAAACAAACTATGAAATATTCTCTAGTCATTTACAGCGTAATGAATAAATTGTTGCCAATGTCAACTTGATATCATAATTATCATTATCCCCATTTCTAAGGAAAAAATACATTCTAAAACAGCATATAATAAACAAAATGTCACATATACATATGATAAAAAATGTGAAATAAGAAAGTACAGCTTTGACCTAAAATCAGGGCGAATTCAGATAGAACTGCACACAGATGAGAATGCTCTCGTTAGGAGCAAAACCAAAAGATGCTCTTCTTCATATGGTTTCATAAAATTTTCACGAAACACTAAAAACTTGAACCAATCGACATTACCATGGTCACCAATAAGTTGGTTTTTCTGGGTTGGTTTCACCAGTGCACATATAAACAGGACAGATTTTCCTGACATAGGGCGAATCATCTGTACTGTAACGTGACCTGCAACGCTATGCAATGACTGCCTAACGTTTTAGAATAATAGCCATTGGTTTCATGAGAAATTCTAGAGTAGTGGATGGGAATTACTCTTCTACCGTTCCTGTAAGTTGCTTCAGGATAGTACATGTAATTTTAGCTGTAGAAGTTCAGGATATATATGCCTTGTAAATTGGGACGTAGATTTATGTTGATTTAAATCTAGTCTTGGTCAAAATAAAACCTTTCAAAATATTTTACAAAATACTGTGCAAAATTACGGTACAGTATTCATACATCTCCTGGAAAGGTAAATTTTCCACAAGATCTTGCCAGTGTTTTGAAAAGCAGGGCTGGAAGTGCTTGGGGCAGACAAGCATTAAATAGTAAAGCTTTAGTTCATATCCGATATAAACTATAGAAAAAAAAAAAAAAACCTTTTCTTTGACACCAGACATCAACACAATGCTTCACCATTATTCTGGAACTTTTTACTTTTTCAACCAATCCACTTATCTTGATAGTCCCCCCTTCCTGACACTACGTGCGAAAAAGATTTTATAAACAACATTTAATGTGAGTACAATGCATTCTTTTCCAGTTTTTGCTTTAAGCAATATCAAGACACTCCTTCAAATTCAAGAGGAAGCCTGTCATTTGCATCCCCTAGCCCAGTTGGATGAAAAAGCACTGACAAAAAAAAAAAAAAAAAGTTAAAGGCCCATCCAATCTACACTGGACGCGGCACTCTACGAAGGGCGCGAATTTATTAAGCAATAATAGCTTCTGTCAAATAATCTGTCACTCTGTTCGGGTCCAGTGCAGACACAACCAGAACATATAATTGATTCTATTTTTTTTCGCTCGCGTCGCGCCGCGTCCAGTGTAGGTGGGCCTTAAGTTTAATTGCAGCTAGTATCCATATAAATTGTATACAATTTTCAAATAGAAGGCTCTCTGTAAACAGTTTGAGTTAGGAATGTTAAATTTTAAGTTACATCACAATGACATCACGATAAACATGTATTTGTTATTTCATCTAAATGGTATAATTATTATTGTATGAAGAATAGTATCCGTGATTGTATCATTCATTATTTATTTGCTGTAACTGCTTTTCCCTCGAAAATTGAAATTTTATATCAGGAAGTGGAACATCGTGGCAAATCAGAAAAAATAACTTCTTTTTTAAGCCAAGGCAAGAGAAACCTGCTTCAGAAAGAAACCTACCAGTTGTATCCCCTTTTCCCGTTTGGGGGAAAGTACAAACAACAGAACAGTAAATTGAACTGCACCATACATAGGTTATTTACAACATTTAGTTGCAATGGTTCCACAGTATAGATTAAATCATTCTGTGTATCAGATGAGGGTCATAATCAATTAATAGGTAGGTAAATGAAACTCACCTGTTGTTATTTCATCAAAATTTAATGCATGCAATTGTCAGTGAACAAAGAATTGATCTGAATTTTTGCTCGATTATGTCTGCCCGATTCATATCATCATCATCATCATCATCATCATCATCATCATCATCATCATCATCATCATCATCATCATCATCATCATCATCATCATCATCATCATCATCAAACAAACTTGGTGGATGATGCATTCACTGATCCTGAGAGGTTAATATATTTTAATATTATTTTAATACCCCACAGGGGGATATAGATTTGCCCTTGTCCGTCCGTCTGTCTGACAGTAAAATTGTCACATTTGTGTCGCACATCTCCAAAAGCATTTGAGGTACAACCATGAAACTTCGCGGAAACATCTATGAGTATGTAAAGACGTGCAATGGGGTTATGTTCGTCTTTTGGACTGATTATATAGTCTTAACCATTCATTCACTTATGGAAAAAGTTGATACGACGTTAGACTTGTCACATTTTTGCCACATGTATCTCGAAAGGTATTTGAGGTTCAACCATGAAACTTTGTGGAAATATATATCAATACATGAAAGTGTGCACCTGGGGTTTTGTTTCTCCCTTGGTTTTATTATCTTGTGTCAATCATTTATTAACTGAGGGAAATGTTGGTTCGACGTTAGACTTGTCACATTTGTGTCGCATGCATCTCAAACAGTATTTGAGGTTCAACCATCAAATTTTGTGGAAATTGTGTATTAATGTATGAAAGTTTTTACCTGGGGTTTTGTTTCTCCCTTGGAATAATTATCTTGTGTTAGTATATCTCTAATTAACTTAGGGAAAAAGTTGATACGACGTTAGACTTGACACATTTGTGTTTAGTGTATCTCAAAAAGTATTGGGGGTCTTACACCAGTTACATGCAATATTCTTTCCAATGCTGATGGGGGCAATGACAGGTGGGGGCATCCGTGTCCTTTGGGAACTTTTCTAGTTTATTCTGAGTAAATCCAGAGCTGTATCAAAATTTGGATACTTTTCTATCCAATCTTCAACATTGCCACCTTTGGCCCCATTTCAAAACCATGACATTTCATATAATTCATCTGAAGTTGATGTTTACAGTACTCCAGTGGGGGACAATACTCTGTCAAGCATTGCGTCTCTTCGAGACAACGCACAACAATCAGTGGAGGTAAAACATATTAAGCCATTATATGTGTGTGTGTCGGGGGGGGGGGGTATTGGTCCTTCAGCAAATATTTACACATATTTTTCAACAATGAACCTTCCAGTAAATATCCATAGGTCTGGCAATCTAAATGTTAAGTTTGTGGTAGTAGTGTCGGTTCTATTTATAGCAGGCAGAGATGTGTATCAAGCAGAAGGCAATTTTCATGTACTGTACGTACAACATTTTACTTCTAATTTGTGAAGGGGGGGCAAAAATTTAAATCTATGCATGTAACATTTCAATTTTTAGAATTTAGAGAGTATGATAGCGTGCATTATTGATTCTAAGACGATTAGCTGGTGTACAACTACTTGTGAAGTGAAGAATCCCTTCTCGCTTCATTTGTACAAGTCACACTGTAAAAAAAAAAATATACGTATATTTATAGTCTGCTTACCTGAATAACATTTGTGACAAACCTATCAATAAATACTTTGTCTATCTGCCCAGATGCAATACATATGTTTACGTTACCTTTATATATATATATATATATATATATATATATATATATATATATATATATATATATATATATATATATATATATATATATATGTGTGTGTGTGTGTGTGTGTATGTATATATATATATATATATATGTATATATATATAAATACATATATAAATATATATATAAATATATATATATATATATCTTCTTTCCTGGAATTTTAAATTTGTTAATCTTTCGTTTTATTATTTTTCTTCTACGATTCATTCTCCTTAAACACAGACAGAAAAGTGGTGATCCATGCATGAAAGATGCTAACTTTAACCGTATGATAAACAGAAATTGCTCGACAGTAAGGCGTGGCATCAAGGATAGGCTCAAGAAGAGCACAGAGCCAAAGGACAACTATATGGTCTAAAGGATCGCCCAGCTGACGGATACGACAGACCAAAAGCCCCTCTCCCTACTAATTCTCTGTCCATCCACACCGGCTTCGGTGGCGACTTATACTGCCAGCGAAGATTTTTTCAAATTTTATAAAAGAAAAAAAAAAAAACAAAAAAAAAACAAAAAAACAAACAAAACAAAACAAAAAACAAAAAAAAAAAAACAAAAAAAAAAACATTCCCAGCCAAAGTTTTAACTAGATACATACGCTGACCACTTTTGAAGGCAATTGAATAATAAAATAGAAAGTTATCGGACGTGACAGACATGGGACACGACAGATGTACAGACCGACAGCCCCTATCTCTATTATTTCTATGTCCCCTTATAGCACCTTTGGTGGCAGGGGACAACTAAACCAAAACCAAGGCTTGTCAAGGATGTTCATCAAGAAGATCGGGAATATCCATAAAATCGGATATTTACCAAGTTTGAAAACAAGTTGTTCATGTAACAATTCACTGCATGATGGTGCACCCACTAACCCTTGTATATCAACCAAAACTTATTCATGAAGATACCACATCTACAGCCTCTTCGAAAGAGAACAACTAAGACAGTGATTTAAAGGATGTATAAAATATCTGATTCGGAAAATCTACAAAAGTTACGAGTTACATTTGCCTGCGAAGCGACCTAGGGCACCACAGTTTGGCCTGCCGTATCAGCGGTATGTTTAGCCAACTTCCACACTGGATTGTGGAGACACATTAGCTGAGTAAACTTTGTTGGCTCATGTGGGGACTATGTTGATCCTGGGGTGATTATGTGATGACTAAACTTGATTGACCAGGAGTACCTCTATTATTATTTATGAGCAATTGAGCATGAGCTGTCATTGAAGATTTCAGATATGTAATATATATATAGGCCTAGGCAGCATGATAATGATAGGTGTCAGCTTTGATCATAAAACCAATACTTGCACACACTGCAGTAGCAAGGCCATAATAAAGTAGAGCTCTGCTGATGCATGAATAGTGACATGAACAAATGATGCATATTAATCAGTTATTGTTTGAAGAAGCTTTAGATGTGGAAAATGCAGTTAAGTAAAAAATGAGAGCATAATAAATCTGTGTCATTTCAGGCCGAAAATTAGAAGTCATTTTAGGCAAAATCGAGACTGTTTTACATTGGTATGCAACATCTAAATGTACATGGTCTTGTGAGAACCCAAGTATTGCCCTTTTAGTTGCATTCAACAGTTTCATTATCTCAACATTCACAACAATGTCATGGTAAGTTTTGCAACTCGGTGAACATTTTAACGTCTTGACAGATCACACAAAATATATCGATTTTATGTGAATGTTTCGTGTAATAAATATGCATTTTTATTTGATTTGAAAAAGTAGCCTTTGGTTGGTGTTTTGATACTGGGATTATCGATATGAACACTGTTTCCATTTTAGCAAGAATGCATAATGTTGTCAGTTATAGATATATATTATGAACTATGTATGCCGTATCAAGTAGCCAATTCCTTTTTATTGATTAATTGATTACGAGATACTAAAAGCAGTGATTCATCATACATTCAAATTCGTTGAAAATTGGATGTATTGCACATTATTTTGCTCAATAATATCAAGTACAAAGTCATGTATTGAATAACTTTGATTGAATTTGTTTCATTTTTTAATGTATGGAGATCTAGCAAAAATTTGATCAAGTGCATCCAAGGAAGCCTGAAACTTCCTAGACATCTATATCAGGTAGCAGTGCATCGTGATGTGCCACAAGAGGTATTTAGGGCCATAAAGTCAATCAGCAAAGAGTCTGCCAGTGGGCCTGAATGTTGAGCATGGTGTTATGAGACACTGAGGCTTACCAAGATTGAAAAATATTAAAGTTTGCTGCCGTAAAGAGCACTTGTCCAGATAAAACATGACAAAGCGGATCACTGAAGATAGGCAATGGGCATGCATTATATGCAGTGACAAGGATCTCAACCTAGTCTGCTACAAAAATAGTATGCCTACCCGAGCTACAGGTATTAGTGGTACAATGAATATAGCGTACATGTACCAGAGAAATTAACATACTGTCCAAGTAAAGAGAACGGTCTGACATGATTGTGTAATTAGTATTCCAAGTATTGTTGCACTCCCTTACCTATTTTCATAGGACAGGCAAAGTTCTCTTGGCTCAGGAATGGATCTGTGTTTCAAAAAAAAAAAAAAAAACAAAAAAAAAAAAAAACAAAAACAAAAATCAACAAGAATTTTGAGGTGTAATTTACATGTTCAGGGACAAGTATTCAATATTTTGCATGTTCTTATCTAAAGAAAAATCATATATACTACACCAATATTTACTTATCCCAGCCAAAATGACATGTGAATGGAGCGCACTGAATATATATATATATATATATATATATATATATATATATATATATATATATATATATATATATATATATATATATATATATATATATATATATATATATCTGTATACACAAAATTTTCAAAGGCCAGCATATAAAAAGCCATATGCCCTGAAGTTATTCTATAGCTGATTACTTTTAAATTGCAGAATTACTCATTATGAAATTTCATTAAGATATTTGCAAGGTAACATGAAGCTGATTCATGTTTTTAATTTTAATTCAAGTATTTTTCAATTACCATATTCATAATTAAACTACCAAAATTGGACATTTAAAAGAAAAATTGCTGGGCCCAATTGCATTCCATCTACCTGTTCCTAGATACCATAATGTCCATAGGTACTGATACTGTACATTTATCTGATTGAAAATTACAATTTTGGATTTCATTGCAGATATTTAGAGGAACAACTGCTCTTTATACCTACAGATGGTCTGCCTTCACAATGCCCGGTGAAACAAGTATCCCATCTTAAATACAAAAGAATAACCCAGATCATTGAGCTTAAGAAGCTGAATTATGTGCATGAAGCGCAATTCATTTGTCATGTCATCACTATAAACATTGTATTTTCCTTAACTTAATAGGCTGCTAGAACACACAATCACTCAATTGGTTATTATATTTCCTTCATTAAATATATATCTTTGGGTTTTAATATTCCTGCCAAATTCTCTAATCTATGTGCCCACAGAGGAAGTATGTCTTGTAAGAATTTGGGTCCATGACAGACGAGAACACATTTGGAATAACTAAGATATTGATATAGGATTTTCTGGCTGTAAAAGCTTTGTGGATTCTGATGTCAGAGGAGGGACAGAAATATGTACGTGCTGTTCTAATATTTTATGTGACGAATGAGTTGTCTAACATTCAATATACTCTATAATGTTACAAGATAGTGTCAATGCAGGAATCTAATCACGAAATGGGCAGCACACAAATTGAAACAACCATTCAATAAATCTGTAAAACTGAGCTGCTCTTTTTATGTAGTTTGTTATTGAAAATATCATGCATAAACAAGTTATTGTAAAACATTGTCAATGTTAGTGTCAAATGTTATGTGTAGCTTGTTGACCTGTTCTGTATTTCATAGTAGGTAGAAAATTGCTGGTAGAGGGATATATCTAAGTCCATACCCTAGTTCTGACATCGCAATAGGCCTAAATTACCAAGACTGGACGGCCATTAGCTGCATCATACATACACACTTTCCTTTGCGCCTAGACCTAGCAACTGCAACACACCGCTTTCCAAACAGCAATTCAATTTAGATTTACAGTCTAGGCCTTCATGGAAAATAATGCAACATAAGACCAATTTTGATGAACTTGTTATGAATGGAGCCACTGCAGGATCACAAAAAACAACTACTATGCATCACCATTTTAAATAATGGGCAAATGAATTATGAATGATGTCGGCCAATATTGTTTGAGCAGACTCTTTAGTCTTAGTTGGGGGGGGGGGGGGGGGATTGTGTGTGTGTGTGTTTTCTTCAGTAATGCCATTGTATAATAAGCTCAATGTACCGACCAGTCTGAATCATTGGCTTTAAATTGTGTGTCCTTATACTTAAATGTGTTGAACAGTGTTACAAGTGCCTGGTAAAACTAAATAGTAGGGTTTAAGCCCATGTAGGCCTATACTTTAGCATCAGTCGAAATTGCCAAGTTAACAAAACGATTACAATGGACAGAATTATAGTAGGCCTGATTATGATGATAATGATGATGATCATCGTGAGCTTAAGGTCTGTAAGTAGATCAAATATTGACCACTTGAGGGCGTAGGCCTAATCATAGCAGACGAAAACTTAGTCTGAATGTTCAGAGACAGCACTACCTGTCACAGGAGTTAGGTTAGTATCAATTATTGTTACTAAAAAGTGCAAAATATCGCTATAAATCAGCCCAATGTTTGCAAATCAGCAGACCATGGAGTATTCACATTTTTCAGTTTTGAAGAAAGTTAAGGGTAGAGGGATGGGGCCTGTCTGCTTAGGCAACATTAAAAATATACAAGATTATCATCAGCGCGAATTAGTTTTGCGTCGGCCCCCCCCCCCCCCCCGTTTTTTAAATTATTATAAATATTTGCGAAAAAAAATCACTGAAAAAGCTTCAATTAATACATTGAGCGGTCAGCGTTGCTAGCACGATTGTGTTACCTAGCAATACGCCCAAAAGGTCAGGCCTCATTCGGACGGCCGATTGCCAGAGTGGAGGGCCCAAAAGGGGGAGGTGTCACAGACAAAGCAGAAGTCAGTCGCCAGAAGTCTTCTTTTGTCATAGTTAACTCTTCGAGTGCCAGCAACTTCTTACGCAGTGCTGACCATTTATAGTGCCCCAGTGTCAGCCGTGTTATTTGTGGTGCTCGACGCATCTCTAAAATTGCAAATAGTCAGTTTGCCGTAATTTGTTTGAAATGACTGGAACCAAGAGTGATTGATTTCAGCAGAGTCGCTTGCCGCTTTTATTGTGCCCGACATCCATGTTTTCACCATCCGCATGTTGTTGAGACCTACGCGAAACTGCATGGTCTGATCGACCGCCGTGCTCTTATTGGTCCACATTACTAATCTTCAGTATTAATTATTTAAACAGGTCATATGATGATCTGACTACATCACCATCAGCCAATAGAAACGATCGTCTGATTAACAATTCTTACCATTGACACAGTGATGCTTGGTATAAATTAACCGTGTTGCAGTCGCATTGAGCTAATGGGAAACATACTAGTGATGTACACGAAGTTCTTAACTATCCAGTTATACCAAACATGCGGTATTTATTGGAATTGATCAAGTCCTACGGATAGGAGAAACGAGTGCAATTTTACCGCTTTTTTTTACATTGTTTTGCCAGTTTGCAACCATGCAAGTTAAAAAAAAGCGTACAAGGTACATTTGCCTTCAGTTTAATTAAATTTTATCTTTTTATGTGGCAGTTTGAAAGATGCTGCTTGAAAATATTGCAACATTGTGTCAATATTATTAAGCTCAAGTTATGCGCTTTCTCTTTTGGCATTATGTTTTCTTGGGAATGCCAAACATCACAAAAACTGCATCGATAGAAAATTAATTTGACTGAGACAATGAAAGTCAACAATATTAATTTGACTGAGACAATGAATGTCAACAAAATTAATGTGACTATTAAAGATTTAAAATGGCGGCAACTTCACAAGCAGTCGAGTAGAAAAGATATGCTGTCAGGACCCAAGTAAAATCGAAATATTT
>OZ026616.1:22212026-22222026 GCA_964020975.1 Hermodice carunculata | reverse complement strand
GAGTGGAAGGAGGCTATACATTTAGTACCTTTTGACCTAGCAGTTGCAGATGTTGGGTCCTTTATTGACTGTTTATGCCTTTTAACCTTTTTCAATTACTTTCAGCCCTTCCCCGTAAGTCCATGGTCGCCATGTGCACCCGCAATGTTCAAATGTACCATGAAACAGGTTCAAATTGCGTATTTCCCAGTAGCCAGACAACATAACATAAAAAGAGAGGGAAATAACTTTTTTAAGCTGTTGTAGAGTTTGGACCTGTAATTTCACTTAACTTTTCTTCCCTACTTTCTTATCAGCTTGCACAGCTAAATGATACAAAAATGAAAACTGTTCCTCACAGATTGTACCATATATATACTAAGAAACAGTGGAGTATAAAATAAAATAAAATAAAATAAAATTAACAAATGAAATAAGATGAAAATAGCAAGTGCAGAGCTATGAATGCAGGAATAAAATAAGTTTTGAAATTCAAAATGCATGTCTGCTTGCCTAAGATAGGTAGCATTTCAAACAACACAACATAAAGATGTTGATCTTATCTGGATAAACATTTGATGTGAGTATATGTTAGATACTCAAATGGAAAAGGTAAAAGCCATAATAAAATATCAGCATGGCGAGTCTATAAAATAGGACAAGTCACTTGCATGTATTTGCTTAAGCTGAAAGAGCTATTTTAAGTATTGAACCTGTTTGATTTTAAAGAGCCATGCATATATGTTGGCAGCTTCAAATAAAAAAACAAAGCTTATCAAATTTTAAGGCCAGTAATAATTTTCCACCCATCAATTTGGTCTTAATATAAATACCTGCTCGGTACATGTCATTTTCTCTGTTGCATGTACTGTCAGGAAATTGCAGCAATCAGCTTTTGATTCAATTCCTGCCTCCAGCCGTTTTACATCGGCTTTAAGATAATCTAAATGTTTCTTGGGATTTTACTTTTTCCTGTTTTGTGAAGGACTGCCATTGTGGGATGCCTTGGTGGGCATTTGTTTTTTCCAAGCGATTGCACTCTTGTCTGAGTGATTCATATTTCATCATCAGTTCATTTTTTGTCCTCTTGAATCTTCTTTAACTCATCCTTTTCTGATTTAAGTTTTTAGCAACATTAACTCCTACAGAGTTTGTCTCGTGTCTTTTTTTTCCCTGACGGATAACGTCTTATGTTTAAGTGCTACAGCATTGTAGCAAACCAGTATAACCATGGTCATGATCTATTGAGGAGGCCAGTCTTAATTTAATGCACCTAACATGGTGAAGAGAAGGCCTGCAAAATAAAAGCAGGCCCATTGAAAAACAAAGTGCAGGTAATGACCTCGTCTCATAGCACCTTGTGCACTTTACTTTATGTTATATTTCAAGATCTTTATAGGCAATTTAGTGATAATTTTATCATATTGTGAAGATGTTAATATGAACTTGGTTGAAGACATTTTATGAATATTTTACATTGTAGAATCGAAAGTGTCAGAATGTACCTACTTCATAGATTTTACTGAAAACTGGGAATAACAATCAAATGATAACCCATATACATGCACATGTGAATCTATTTAAAATTAATGTAAGCTTACGATTGTTATGAGACCAGGTGCACATGTTGTGTGCAGTGTATAAGTACAGTGCACAAAGGAAAACATGTACATGCAGTCCTTATTCCTTTGTCCCTTAACTATGATCATAGTTACCACCTTTACATATTTCAATTTCTCATATTTTAACCCACTGGGCTAACAGGTTTGAAAGATAAACAGTATTCTCAGTGCCAAATTCAAAGGAGATAATAACAAGTAAGCTAAAAGTTATCCCTTTCCAAGAATGAAATGACCCTACCCTCAGCTTAAAAAACAAAAAACAAACAAAAACAAAAAAAAAAAAAACAAAAAAAAAAAAAAAAAAAAAAACAAACAGCAATGTACAGAAACAAACCATTTGTGTCCAGCAACACTTCTTGTAGTAGAGTACTGCTCATAAATTATGGATTAAACCCAGGGAGGGTTTTTTTTATATTTGTATTCAAGCAAAAATGAGCAACAAACATTGCTATTGGAAGCCTTACTCTCTACAGATATATATATTATTCTAATATTTTAAAACTTTGATGCTTATCCCATTCAAGGCATGGATGAATACTATAGAGTCAGACAGAATACATGTTAACATGGCATTTATCACATACAAGGTGGCTTTTATTTCTGTTGTCATCAGAAAAAAAAAATTAAAGGATCATATCCTGAGTGCTGAAATTTCTTACTTATAAGTATCAACTCTCACCCAAATCTTACGTTCCTAAGGACAAGTGTAATGATTTTTCACAAATAATGTGAAGCACACATCAAATGCATTTTAGAATAAGACAGTTGTTCCATAAAGTATGGCAGTCATTAATGGTATGAAAATAAAAAAAACTAAAGCCTGCATGTGGTAAATAGAAAACGATCTGTTGTCATCAAATGCATATTCAAAAAGGAGAAAAATAGATAATAGGTAAAATTTTACCTGCAAAACAAATCAGGACGCCCAACCTTCCGTTTCTTTCCACCTGATGACGTGAATCTGAAAGATATAATATTTATGTAACATAAATAAGTTATTTCAGTTAATGTACATGTATTGTATGCAGTCCTATACTAAAGTGAAATTATATGTTTACATGGTTCCAAGCTACTTTTGTTACATGTAATATGGGTTGTAGGATAAGAAAAGGGCGGTGTCATGTCAAAGATAATCTGAATCGCAATAAGGCCGCGGGTAAATGCAGGAAATGCCTGATTTGTCATGATAGATGAGACCTGGACACATCACGTTGACTGAAAAGCCAAAATTCAATCTAAACAGTGGAAGTGTCTGGGATCTCTACCCCCCCCCCCCAAAAAGAAGCCAAGTCAGTTCCTTCTGCTGGAAAGGTGAAAAGGGTATTTTGTTAATCGGCTATCTTAAAAAAAAGGCCAGACTATCAATGGAAGATATTATGCTAACCTACTGAGAAAGTAATAATGGATAATAAATCAATCTCATGTATACAGAATTGTCACACATGTAGGGCTATGTGATTGTTTTCTTTGCAACTACATACAGAGCCATCTAAATAACCATTTAAAAATGGCGGCCATGACATCATAAATCAGGTCACAAGAGTAAGGTCACGGGGAGTCACGTATTCAGGTCATGGGGTGAGAGGTATTGGGGTCAGATTTTGACATAGACCCCTAGTATTGTGCCCTGTATAAAAATGTCCAAACCTGTTTACTCACTAAACTTCTTTGACACATAAAAAGGAACTCAGTGATTTCCTCTTAAAATATATGTAGAATTGCGTTGTGACAATCTACAAATCATCAACAAAAACCATTGACGTCAGTGTACAAAAATAGAATCTTGATATCCCACCAAATTGTTAAAAAGAAGGTGACACTTCCAGTATATTGTGTGAATAATAGAGACGGCAGGATGGAAGTCCAACTGAGTAAACAGATGGTGTTGAAGGTGTAGTTTGGACCTTATGGTCCTTACATGGACACAGGTAGAAACATCCCGGAGAGGTCTACATGTTACGTGTTTCTGCCATAACCGACCCCTGAAAATTTAACTCAGAGTATCCCAGAAGTATGTACCATCTAAAAAAAGAGGTGTAGACAAGGAGAAAATACTTCAATCGACCAATTCAGTACAATTGTCTGTGCCCAAGTACAATGACAAGTATTATGTTGGAATCCAGCACACTGAACCCAATAATGTACCCATCTGAAATCTGAACCTTAATGTAGAAGAGTGGGAAAATCTAGTTAGAAATGTCCATGGAATAGATCAAAGCAGGAAGAACATAAGAGAAGGGGTCCAGGTAAAAGCGAAAGACTAGAGAAACCATTAAACAGTACCAGTAGCATACTGTGCATAGACATATTATCTTTGATACTGATGACTGTTGGGTATTTAGAAAGCAAACCAGTGACAAAAGTATAGATGAACATCGAAAAGTATATTATGATGCCATTGATAGTTCTGGAACCATTAGTGAGACTTAGCAGATTCCCATACCAGATACCGAAGACCTGACCAGATTGGTGTACCTCCATCACGTGAAGAAGCACATTGTGTCTTTGACAGACAACAAGTTCGTGGGATGTGATTCAAACTCTTCAGGTCAAAGAGTTCATATGGAAGGGGGCTGTATTACGGGTCTACTCATACATCTTTGTGTGGGTATGTTGGAGGGTGGGCCTATTCGGGTCAGTATGGGTTTTTCTGGAGTTTCGGTGTGGTTATGTATAGTTTAGTGTTGGATATTTGTGGATCCATCTGGGACTTGCGTGGGTTTGATGGGGGTCTTGTGTGGGTTAATTTTGAGTGTATGGTTTTGTGTGGGTGTAGTGTAGGTATGTATGGCTCTTCCTGTACATCTTTGTGTGTCCCTTTTTTTTTGGGGGGGGGATGGTATTGAGTATAAATGATTTGTATTCATGAGATGTTGACCCTCTGAAATTCATAAAAAAAGAACCCCTGAACATTTTAAAATGTAATCATGGGTAGAACACGCAGAACATGCTTTATATCTGGTAAAGACAGTCTGTCTATTTAAGTTCGCCCCCTAGGGATATACACAATGTAAAGAGTTGTGAGACAAAAAAATGGTGAAAAAAAATATCCTTTTCCACGGAAAGTATGGAAATACCTCTTACACTGTCATCCTTCAACAAAATAGAGATCTGTCTCCAATTGGTACCTAAGGTCGACAGATTTACGGGGGGGGGGGGGGGGGCATCCGAATACAATCCTAACAAATGTGATGAACAACCTTATAATTACCTGGTCACCGATGTTTCACCAAATTATAATCCAAAATAAATAATGCAAATAACACATTTCCCAAAGAGGACGTGTTTCTCTATTTTCCACTTCTCTAAATTCATAAGAGGTCAATGACACAGCCCACTAATCATGGAATGGACATATAGAAACAATAAGTGTCTCAGAGCAACCTTTGTGTTTATGGCAATGATTTTGGAACTGATAGACATAAACGATTTTCTCATCCGTAATACTATGGTCACTGTACTACATGCTTGTACAGTCTAAGTCTGCAACGAGCGCCAGCTGTTAAACCTGAATGCAACAGGCTGTACATTTTTTACAAAGTTCCCTTTGGGTCATTAGAAGAAATTTTTAAGCGTCAATATCAAGGTGTGTTGAGAATAGACAACAGACAATTTACCAGGAACAACGTGTCGATTCATGGTATTTGGTTGAGATAAAACGAGTGGGAACAAGTTCTCCATCAACTCCCTTATATCATAATTTCCGTGATTGAAAGCAAACATTCATAAAAATGATCACTCGAGATCGGTCAACTCAATTAACACAAGTTGAGTAATTTAGTGAAAAGACACTGGCCCTCAATAAAGTGTCTCCTTAATATGTAGTCTAATGCCTTGGCAAGAGCATCCATACATGCAACCAGTCTAAAACAGTAAAAAGTGATCTTGGAAATTGTAATCAATGTCAGCCCTGGCGCCTTTCCAATAACTAAAACTAATTAAAAGATGTTGACAATAGGGCCCCCTTTTTGTCATACGAAAAACCGCGATGAAACACACCAGAACTCTCTTCTTGAGATGCATTGAATCTGTTATGCTGACACTTCATCTGGCAAAGAGATTCCTTCAGGCAAGACTATAAACATGGATATCAAGAAAATGGCACTGATAAAAATGGTTATTTACTGTGTTTTCGCTCAATAGAATTAATTACAATGTCAGCTGTGTACACTTTATCCAGTCAAGTGACCTTTGAAAAATTAATACAGTATCTCGGGTGATTTACGAGTCAGAACTCTTTAATGGAATCATGTTCGAGAAAAACGACATGAATTTTATGATTTTTCATGTGGGTCAAGTGATAATTATGGGCCTATTGTCTAGTTTGTATCAACATCTTGTCACGATACGCTTTTGAAAGACCTTTAACACTAAATCTGGCAAAGACATAGTAGAAGCCTTTAAATCCATATTTAAAGAAAACCTAGAAACTCACTACGGACTGACGGGGGCTTGCAATTCATTGAAAAAGCCAAGATACATCACTTGGTTGCTTATAATCCAGCAAAACCTAACTATGCTGAGAAACCGATCAAAACATTAAAATCAAAACTGTACCATTGAATCGTGAATCATAATGCATTAGCATGTATTGATCAGTTATAAAATGTCATAGACAGCTACGATAAACCACTCACATTGCCCTTGGTAGCCTTCCTATCAAAGTAAACTCTTCTAAAGAAAATATAGTCTATTATTATCAGTATAGGTTAAGCAAATATCATCAACCCAGACATTTGAACTCTCAATTAGAAATTGGAGACAAAGTGTGTGTGATGTTTTCTAGACAGAAACTTGACCAGGAATATAGACAATGATGATCGCAAGAGTTTTCGCTGTGACAAAAAAGTCAAAAGCCAAAGGGCATACCAGTTAATTGCTTGTGAGCTTAGCATAATGACCCCATCAAGGGATTGTTTTATAATTTCAGGTTACAAAAAAGCACACAAAAATGCAACATTCAAAATTAAAAAAAATAAAATAAAATAACAAAAATTCTGAAGGAACGTACTAGAAACAAGAGAAAAGAAGTATTTGTCAAATATCTCGGGTGGCCAACCCGTTTTTCGAAATGGATTTCAGAAGAAAAAGTGACAAATTTATGAATAGGGGCCAAGTCTTGATGTTAAAAATGCATTTAACGTGGTGCAATATTATATATATTTAGGAAGTTCTAAGAAGTTAACGACTTCTCCAAAAAACAGGCCAAGTACTTATTCATAAAGCTGCCACAAAAACTACAATTGGCAAGAACTCATGCATTTGCCATAAAGGAATTTTCATACACGGCAGAATTCAACAGAGCCATAGCACAGGAATTTCTAGTCTGCTCAGATATATGGGAAGCAAGTTACTATTGTCGTGTCATGTTACCTCCATTAAGGACATCCCCGTAGATTACAGGAGATGACTGAGACAATAATGACTTTTAATGAGGCCTATTATGTACAAGTACAAGTGCCAAGGTTCAGTCATCTCCAAATCTATCTAAAGAGGAACAAAGCTGGTGAACTGTAGATCAAGAAGAGAGTCCCTTGTGTACTACATCTGAAAACATCGCATGATGGCGGGTGGAAAACACACTGACAATTAGAGACTTTTTTTTCAAGATATTGCCAGACGAATTGATAGATTGTACAAGACTTTTTTGTCATGACTGATCAACCTCAATACATGTAACACCCATCAGGCCTTGACATTTTTAGCCAAAAGTGCCTCAAAAACAGTGGTCGGAGCCATGGCAAAAATAAACAAACAAAAAAGGACAAGTAACATTATCAAAAAAGTGTGGGTCTAGTGTGGGTTTGTGGGTCTAGTGTGGGTGTTTGTAGTCTATTTGGAGACATTCCGCCCATCGGTTGAAAGGTAAGAGTTCAATGGAGAATGGTTTATGTTTGTACGGTCATGTTATGGTCAGATTTTGACCTTAAATGCCTACTATATGGCTCAGGATATGGATGAGAAAGTCAGTTATTCTCATGCAAGGGTGTTTCTACAAGACTTCAACATTTTGAGAAAACAGACTTATGTACAGATTAAGATGGGCCTGTATGACTGAAAGGAAGTTGATTGGTAAATATGATGGACGATGAATCGTAAACCTATATAGGTTGGTAAATTTTCAATCCCACATCCAATGCTCATTATGGGTAAGTGCAAGATTTACAAGTAGGTCTTTGCGTGGTTGCCAATACGTTACAATGACATTTCCTGTTACACAGTTTTAACATTTCAAACCAATAATAGTGGCGCACATACAGCTGCTAGAAAGAATACAGGACTTAACACTTTCAAACATAACAAATAGGCTTACAATACATGTTAAAAAAATAATGTATGTCACGTATGATGTAGATCTCGGCATGATAAGAGTCATGACTGAAAAAGATTATCAAAGTTCAAAGAAATGGCAAATAGTTTCACCTAGGGATGTTGTGCACATCATTTTAGAAAGCATAATTTGATCATGCTTTGAATTTCAATGTTGGGCACACAATATGTATAGCTAGTTTAAATGGAAGTTTGTCTGCTTGGAACCCCGGGTCAACGAGGCTGGCGACAGTAATTTTATGCAAATTATCATTGATAGTTCCAGAAGTGAGTGTGCTATTTTTGATGACAACAGTAGCATGTATTGTGGGACAGTTACTGTCAAAGAATTTTATTACGGAACAATTGACGGCATTGCCTTAGAATGATGATCAGAATAATATGTTTACATGTCTCAATAAATTTATCAAGGGAAACCTACCTTTTGTCCTGTGGGACAAATATGACGTAGTCCGTGCACTCATTACAGTGGGATTTTGTGTTCTTCCACAGAGTTGGACTAAACATTCTACTGGGGGTGGGGATGGGTTGTAGTTTCTCATATATAGTAAAGTTTAACACCAACTTGATTGAAAGAAGTATCCAATATTCTAATAGGTTAAAACTAGACTGTTCAATCAGTGTTTTTTTTCCTGCGTATAAAGCTTTTGTGGAAATGAAAACATTGATCTCAATGGGTAAATAAATATGGATCGAATGCAATTACGATTATGTTAAGTCACGCATTTTGATTGGCTTAAAGTAGCCATGGGGGTATTGCTAGTGTCCAGAATGTAAACTTTGCCGCCATGTGCTTCCTTCACATACGCTGAACATTGTATCGTACTAGCAGTTTCACTAGACAAAATGACTTTCCTTTAATGTTTAAGGATAGTGTAAAGCAGACAAAGTACTTTAAATTTGAGGCCTCTGTGTGGAAATGGAGAACCTAAAGATGGAATGATATGCGGGAACTGCAATACCTGGATGCGGCATAGCATAGACAATGACCACAAATGCGGGGATACAATTGGTAGTGTACCATTTGCAGCAAAAAATCTTTCGCTAGAGAAGGCAGTTTTTTGCTGGGCAATGGTTACATTCGGAAGGAATGTTGTGCGTCATGTACCTTTTTCAGCCAAGGAATATAACTAAAACATGCTCAAACAATGTCAATAATGTCTGGCCAATATGGCCAAACAGCTTATGAGATTGGTGCAACCTTCTTTAGAGATTTGTTTTAAAACATGCAGTGGGATAATCCAGTTGTGTTCAATGGGCCTGGCATTATAGTTCAGTTACACGACAGCAAGTTTGGAGGCAACACAAAACACAACCATGGACGATTGTCATCCAGCACACCATGGGTGGGTGCCATAGATACTGTTACCCAGATAGTTGCTCTCTTCCAGGTACCCAACAGAAGTGTACAAAAGCTAACACACAAAATTGAAGAATAAGTTGCAGCAGGAGCAACACACAGGCAGATTAGTAGGCTGGGTTTTCTAACATAACAAACCATCACAATATTTTAGGACACCAATGTGTCAATCATAAGTTATATTTAGTCGATCTGATATCTGTATGCAACACGCAAATACCAGAGGGCTTTTTGGGGAGTGAAAAGGAGCAGATTAAAGCCATGGGTAGGTCACACCGTGATCAGAAGGGTCCATGTGTTGTATGCAGGTTAAAGTTTTGTTTCTATGAAGAATAATTTTGTGAAATTTCAATAATGCAGTGTCCAGAGTTTTTAGCTGTGTGGATAGTTATGGCTATGGCACAAGGGGCGACGCGACCAGGGTGAAGAGTCAGGCATCTGTCATAAAACTTGTATCCGTTCTCTTTTCCAAAGCATGATATTCTATCATGGACACCTGCAGCAACAAACCCCAGCGTCTGGCTTTTTTGCTTACAAGAGCAACTAACGCAGACCTATGATAACACCATTCCGTTTTCAGTTGATTTCGGTAAACGCAACCTTTTGTTAATGCTGCCGATAATCGCCGCTTCCCTAAACTAGTCTATGGCTAAAACATATATGACTTTTTGGTAGAATGCAGATTTGATGTCGAGGTATGCACTCGCCA
>OZ026616.1:22166360-22204326 GCA_964020975.1 Hermodice carunculata | reverse complement strand
CATAAAATTGAGAAACTTGAGCTCAAAACTTTTGTTTACACTGATAAGCTGGTAATCTGGTCTAAAGCCCTTATAACCAGTTTCAAATGTCAGCACCTGTACCACATTATTAAATTAAATTCTTAAAATGAAATTCATAGCCACCTTACATTTATGATGGCTCAATGTAGACATTTATTTTCCATTCCCTATACATTGTTTTCACATGAATCAAACACAGGCATCGTGGTGCTTTTTGCGCCAACTCACGCAGCAGAAAGGTAAGACCGAAATCTCTGAAACATCAAAAGTAACGGTTTCTCATCCTGATAGTTTTTACTGATATTTATCATTCACGCTGTATATTGTTAACGGACAGGGGCATGTGAGACGAAAAGGAACGTCATGTCCCAGTGCCGCCTCTTTCCGCTAATCGCACTGCGAAACAATGCCCGCCAGATAAATGCAGGTTTGCTTGAATAAGGTCACGCGGGACATCATTTTGTCGCAATGGTGCGAACAGTCATTTCGGGCCAAAAAGTGGGTGATGGGGTAGTCGAATACTGCCACATCAAATCACCAGTGTTACTGTTTACAAGTCAAAAACTTTCACGAGTCGGACCATCTGTCCGATGGGAGAGGGGGAAATGCAAGTTCGGTTTCGATTCTGAATACCTGAATCGGATGGTATACTCCGACTCAGTCTCAAGTCATACCGTTTTGACGTAAACAAACGTGCCACTACTCTTTCAAGAGCAAACAAACGAATGCGCCACACTATCTTTGGTTTCTTGTGCCTCCAGGTGCATTGTCTTAATATTCAACAGTACCAGACTAAAATAATAAAACATTAACGCGAGCATTAAGCAAGATTGAGTATTAATGCTCACACTGCTTTTGCAGATGTGTTTCATATGTGCGGCCTTCCCAACAAGCAATATCACATAGTGTAAACATTTAAAAAACAATCAGCTGAACATTGTGAAAATATCCCTGGAGTATGTTATAATTATATGAAAGTGTATGGCGTTGGAAATATGTAAATTTTTGAGAGGAAATGTAATGAAAACGTATCAATTACATTCTAGAAACGATTCGAATTAAACATGGTTGTTACATAAGGTTAACGTTGTTAAAACATGACTTGAAAATATTTTTGAAACACGTTGATGAAGCATCACGCTAATGTTATGTAAATGTAACTGTACCAAAGTTAGTGTTTTCTAGCTATATCGCTACATATTCTTTTAATATTGTGAAAATATGACAGAAAAGTATTTTTAAACGTTATGAAAATCTCGTACAAATTGTAAAAATATCTTGCAAATAATGCTAATGTGACATTTTCTATGCCAGACACTCTCTATTTTTAAAACGTTAACAAAATATCACTGGAACAAATTGATGTGGAATCAAATTTTATTCAAAATTGACAACTTTCGGGCAATGTGAGACAGTTTTTGACAGAAGAGATGCCAAGAAACTCCTTGAAAATCAGATTCTAGTATGGAATGAGTTAACTTTGATGTGGGTGACACTTTCCATGGTAAAAAATACCCCCCCCCCCCACTTGTTACAAGTTTAGGATTCTATTTTAGCATTGTGCACTAAATTGATAGCCCTTGTAAACGCACCACTTTTGTTGTTTCTGCACACAAAAACATCCTGCGTCCTGATACATAACAAGCTTATAATGGTCCATGTAGTGCAGGTAGAGAAGCAGTGTAGCTTGTCGCAAGAGCGTTAGCTGCTCTCCATCTGTGTCTCTGGTTTTGCTCCTGGGGCCTGCTTTACTTCTATTTCTAGAATCAAGTAAGCAAAAGAAACAAAAAATTAAAGATGTTTGACATATTGAAGGACAAGAAAATAGGAGTCGTGTGAACAACCCTTGTTCAGCTGGTCAATTTTATCCGATCAAGATTGGAATCTTCTTGCAATAGGGAAACAATTGATGGCCATTCACAAATTAACTCTTACATTATATATTTAGCTTTTTTCCCATTCAAATTTGGTAAGCAGTCGTTTTTAATTGTCATTCTATTATAAACTCATTTTCATTTATTGGAATATTGCATTCATTATGCATGTAAACATGACTTACAATGGAGAAGGTATTATTAAGATACAGATATACTGCTGTAAACGAAGTAGAAAACTTCTTCTATATGTCAGTGTTTTAAAGTGAATGTAACCCACGATTTTTGTGAAGAAGCCGAAAATGTAAATCGTGGATGACGGACGGACAACGACGGACCCTCTAGTATTTCAAAAGCTCAGGTGACATGCCAGCTAATAAAAACTAACTCACATTTCCGCACATTTGAGACCTTTACAATCGTATAGTTTCAGCCATATGAGTGAAGTTAATTTGATATGCTGGATTGCAGCGTCGGAATCGTAATAACTTTAGTTCAAAATATGTCATTTTGACACCTTATTTAATCAATAAGGGTGAAAATAAACAAATTCGCAGGTGTTGTACTCTGCGGAAACAACCTCATAGTCAATACGGCCACCAGGGCTCAAAATTAAGATTTTTACTCACTGGGCAAAAGCACGAAAATGCATAACTTAACAAGGGTTTTTTCATATTTTAGTGGTTTCAGAGAAAAAGATTTTTTGATCCCCCCAACACAAAATTTCACTGAAAAATAAAATAAAATCACCGGACCATGACCATTTGAACAATCTTAGTAGAGACCTACCCAAGGCACATCCCCACCAAGTTTGAAGCGAAAGTGTCAACAGTTGTGGAAATGAGGTAGAAAATGTGAATTACCATTGCAATCCCCATTGAAACATATGTGTCGATACACAGTCACAAAAAAATATTTTGATTTTGTAAGATTGTTACAAGACTAAATGTATCCATTAGCCATACATCAGAGTTGATCAGACTGATAAGGATCTATTTCTTACATTTTCTTACATTTTCTTTCTGAACTTAATATGCAAGGAAGTTAAATTCATGCGTGGCACTGATAAACATTTACCATATATTCCAGTCACTTTCCATTGAGTTAGAGCATTCCTGCAGATCTGAGACCTGTTCACAGTACACGTCTATTTTTTACCAAAACAAATGTGTTCTTGCTTCATAATATTACATAATAGTCATTATAATATTGATGTATTACATATTGGTTTTTTAAACAGGCATTTTTTAGAACATCGTAATAACAGCTTAAAGAAATTTGTATGAAACTTTGCTTTAGTAATGTATAAAAACATTTGAAAAACACCTATTATTTTGCACAACATAAATTTGCTCAATTGCTGCATGTATATATATCACCACTAAGACGTCTAATGTTCTTTTTGTGACATCAATATCTTAACATTTATACTATTTTAGATATATGTACACTCACTAAGCTTCACATTTTACAATCTGGAAATAACACATCAAGGATATTAGCTTGAAAATTTATTTTGGAAATGTTTGAAAAAATATTGTAAAAAACATTTATCATTTTGCATGAAATAAATTTGTGCTTCTTGCATCTATAACATCAATACGAAATTGTCAAAATATCCATTTGTGGTATCAATAAAACATTTGTACAACACTCCAGCCAAATGTGTGTAAGCACGTTTTTCTGTATAAATTATACGTGCTATTCACATATATAATAACGGAATGAAATTTTATGGTTGTTGAGTTGGAAAAAATTTGGAAATATTTGAAAAAAAAAGACTGCAAAGACATTGATAATTATGCATAGGGTACATATGCTTGATACATTTCGTCACTAAAATATTTCCCAAATATCTGTGTACAACAAGAATATCTAACAATTGTACACCATGCCTGCTATATGTGCCATTTATATTTGTAACTTCGAAATAACATTTTAAGGGTATAGGCTTGGAACGTTAGTTAGAAAAAGTATTAAAAATATTGTTAAAAAGTTCATCATTTTATGCTAGATAACGGGCCTTTTATAATAACTTAAATATTGCCAAAAGGTCTACGTGTAATATCACTATCTAACATTTATACTGCATTCCTGTTATATGTGCAGTTTATATTTACAATATCAAAGTAACATTTAAAGGGTATTGGTTTATGCAATGTTATTTTAGAAACGTCTGAAAAGTAATGTAAAACGTTTATAATTTTGCGTGACATAAAATTGCTTGTTGCGTAACATCACATATATATTATCAAAACGTCTACTTGTAACACTATTATCTAACATATCATCTTGGAAACGTCTGAAAAAAATTGCAAAGGCGTTTATAATTTTACGCGATATAAAAGTGCTTGCTGCGTAACATAACTGAATTATTGTCAAAATGTATACTTATAACATCAATGTCTAACATTTATGGTCTATTCCTCCCATACGCGCGTGCATATTTATAATATAAAGATAAAAATAATATGTTAAGGATGTGAGTTTGAAACAATAATTAGGAAATGTTTGTACGAACATTTAATATCTTACACAAATATTTCAATAATATTTAATAGAAACCATAATTTCAGAACATTGCGATACAACATTCATAAGAACAAAATGTTACGATAATTTTTTGTGCTGGTTTGGTTGTTCAACAATGTATACGGGTATCGTTCTGTCGACTGATATGCCTGTTTTTCCATCATTATTTTCCTTAAAGATTGAGGATGGAATCTTGGGCCCAACCAATGTGATCTACCGATTTCTAAAGGATCAAGGGAGAGGGAGTATCCATTTGATCATTTGCCAGTTCATAACAAGATCATCCGTATCCTCGTCTGGCTTTGCAACTATGCCAAAAATACGTTCGCCATGTCTTCTGTCGTATTGTTCCGGGTCATCATATTTCTGTGACAGATCTCCGAGTTGCTTTTCTAGTTGGTCAATTTTTGCATTTTTTCTGCGATTTGACTTTCTGTTATTTTTAAATGAACCCTATTATACAGGACACCCTATCTGATGTTTCATCCGAATTAGGTTGAAAGGCTTTTTCCAGTCTTGCAGGCACATTTTCATCAAACAAGCATTCGATTACAGCACCTATATTTTCGTCCACATCAGTAGTGGATTTTGATCTTAGACTCTTTTGGCTCTTCAGCCATGATTCACGAGAGTCTAAGATGTAATAAGAATATAACTTCAAGCATGGAGCATGTAGTTGTAGTATCAAAGAGTGGCCTGACAGTTACACAGATTTCAGTAAATACACATGTACACAAACATACATTGCCCAGAGTATGGTGGTGGCTTGAGGTTACACCGTAGTTCGGTGGGTAAGTACAACCGCGTAAATGTCCTGAACAATGATAACCATCAGGGCAATCAGCATGCCACTCTCAAGGGGCAGAATCAATGCAGAATTGGTCCAATAGGAACCCAGGTAAATACCCGAAAACAAAATGCAGCAAAGGTCCAGTAATAACTTCGTTCAGAATTTGGCCCATCTATGATGACAAGGTACTTACAGATAACTCCTCAAAAACTTGATTATCACAGGCATGTATATGTAAATTAACTTTTAAGAAACGCCCATGAGTCTAGAAGCCAGGCTGTGGATGGCCCCTGTCCTTGACTTCAAACCGGAAGCAGGCAGAAGATTTCAGCGCATTAATCGGCGACGCGGAACCAATTCTGCCTCTATCCCTTCCCCATACATGTCTAGCAACGATGCACGAGAGGTATATATGGAAGTTCACACTACCCGATATAGGAATACGTAGAATGTATACCCAATACGAGAGTGTTGCTAGTCACGTTGCTGTTATGTTTAACGTCTTGCATAGTATGTGAGTGTGTGTTGGTACCTTTCAAATACGCTACTAACGGTATACAAGACGCTTATGAGTTACACCAAGCAAAATTGTGTGCATTTTTGTACAATGGCAAACAAGATTTTTCACTTATTTCGTCTTTTGCTTCTTTAGGCGTGCATACACAGCTTAACAAGCTCAACAGCATGCATTTTTACCACTCTCAACTTCATGCAAGAAAAAAAAAATGTGTGCCTGTGGACACTAAATCCAACCCTCGTGGAATGTATCATTCATATTCACCATTTCTTTGGGACCTATCATTTAAAGTGAATCACTATGGCTTAAAAATGGAGTTGACCCTTCCGCCAACAACTATTGTTCGGAGACACTGTCTTGTGTTTTTTAGGTATTACATGCATTGATAGTAAACATTCACACACACACGCACACACACACGCACACACACACACACAAATATATATATATATATATATATATATATATATATATATATATATATATATATATATATATATATATATGGAGGAAGATTTTTTTTAAACTAAGTTAGGGAGTGCATTAACAGAGTATTAAGTATTGCCAAAGGTACCATAGAAGTCAGAACTGATGAGTCCTTGAAAAAAGTGTTGCAAGTTTTTTTTTATTGAATTGATATCTAGAGATCAAAAAAGGTGTTCTACGATTGCACGGCAGTCGGCCAAACAGTGTCATGTACGTTTTATGAAGATTCCACTCACCGTATCTATCTATCTGACGCCAAACAGTTTCATGTACGTTTTATGAAGATTCCACTCACCATATCTATCGATCTAACTTTTCACCAACCTACTTGCCCAATTCCTCATTACTCTGATAAAAACCCCCAAAAGGCGCTGCACCCCCCCCCCCCCCAGTTTGACCACGACCTCATACAGGATTGCTGAAGGGTCTAAAATGTAGCTGAGGACGGTGGAATATGTTGCTGATAAACCGTCTGTAGCGTCAGCGGAATGACAAGTCTGAGTGCCAAAGCAAGGAAAAACAGGTCCCAACAAACATGCATTAAAATTTTGTACAGCGATCGAGGAATTGATATCATAATTTTTTCAAATATTTTTTACAATAAGCAAATTCAATGATTACCATCAAGATATTTTGTTACAACTGTGCTGATAACATCCTACAAATATACTTAAACTGTTTCATCCTCTACTTCTTGACCACGTTAAAAAGTGTCGGAATATGAATTAACTGACAAATCAATCTCAGATACCTTTCTGAATATGGAAATTGGGCGTCTATTTCTAGTCATCATAAGGTTATGTGACAACTGATGAGTTTTCTATTATTTCCAGAGAAGCGCTGGAAAAAATAATATTATAGGTCCGAATTACAGGGAGCAAAGGAACGTACCATGGGGAAAGGAAAACTTTTGAAGTCATTCCAAATCGTGTCTCGTTATGGGCTTCTGAAGAAAGAAAATTACATGTGACTCGGTTCTTGAGATTTTTTTCCCATTGTGACCATTAATATAAAGAATTTGCAAAAACAAGCAGTCACATAAAGCAAGCAGCCACATGAGCATGTACATCCTGCTCCTGACGTTGCAAGGTGAATGTATAACATACATGATTTTTTTGTCCTAGTCAACACGGCTGCTCAAATGGGGAACAGAAGATTGTTATGGAAGGTATACGAAATTATGCCTCGTAATGAGCTTCTAAAGAAAAAAAAAACACAAGTTTTGTATCAGATTACTGTCTCCTGAGATTTGTACTATAGTTGCCAATAATATTAAAACTTTCCAAAAACCAACCAAGCAAGCTCCTGGCCAAGTATTACAAAATCCTGATGTTCCAACGTGACTGCGTAACCCACACATGATTTTTCTATGTCCCAGCTAATAAGGCTGCTAGAATGTTATTCATGTTTGGGAACATTTCTATGTGCAAGTGCTTGCAGAGAAGCTAAGCCTGCTTAATTCCAAGACATGTACCCCTACATATAAAAAATCAGTCAGTGATGTTGTTAATTCTCTTTTAGTATTTTGGATGGATATATGTCATTTAATGAAAAAAGTAAAGACTTACATAAAAAACATGCAACACCTAAACTATATAAACAATCCCTACACTTTCCAATTTACTGCTGGCTCCTTTTTTTTTTTTTTTTTTTTTTTTTTTTTTTTTTTTTGTGGTGGTGGTCGTTTCTGTTTGTTTGTTTGCTTGTTTGTTTTTCATTTTCTACCAATCATTCATTGGTTATGTTGGACAAGATTTACAGATGATTCAAGAGTTATAAAATTATTATAGTTGTTTAGCAGTTGATGTCATTCTGAGTTCCATATGAGGATTGCGACCCCATAAAACAGGTTAAACCCAATGCCAAATTACTGTTGGTAACCTCTTCCCAGTCAGGTAGAGGACATTCTGGTTCCTTTCAATTCAGGACTCTTTTGCTGTGGATTATTCCGTTGACAGCCTCTGATTGTTATACGGATCTGTTAACTAGTACAAACAATCTAATTGGATCATAATGCTTTCTGTGGGGTTGATCAATATCATTTTCACTTTTTTCGCTTCTTATTTGGTGGAATCTTGTGCTGGCATTTACTCTTGGAGTTGTTTGTGGGCTTCTTATGTTAAGAACGAGTTCAACACCTTTTGTAACAATGATGAATTAATTCTTAAAATACCTACATGGTATGGCACCGAGGAGTGTGAGTGAATCTAGAAAATGTTGTAGAAAACCCAAAATGTGGCTAACATTTCAGTGAATGATAACACAATGTAAATGCAGCGACGCCACTGTTACAATAGCAATCAATCAAACAATATCATATATATATATATATATATATATATATATATATATATATATATATATATAACATGAATAGAAACATGACTGTCACTTGCAATGAAGATGCTGGTAAGGGGGGAGGAGAAGAAGAAGAAGAAGAAGAAGAAGAAGAAGAAGAAGAAGAAGAAGAAGAAGAAGAAGAAGAAGAAGAAGAAGAAGAAGAAGAAGAAGAAGAAGAAGAAGAAGAAGAAGAAGAAGAAGAAGAAGAAGAAGAAGAAGAAGAAAAAGATGATGATGATGATGACAACAATTTAAGGTAGCGGCCATATTTCGACCGCGCGTATAGAACTAGCGACTTTAACCCCTTATAACTTATTCGTTTTTGCCATTTCACCCGGAAAACTATACCTTATTTTAATGGTACAGATGTCTAGATTTGAAAGAACCAGGTTTTGTATAAACGTGACGAGTTTTGATGGTGTCCTGAGTAATTTTCCTAGGGGGTATCAGATAGCACTTTTTGCAGCGCCTACTGGAAAAATATTCGACAATTAAGTCTAAAAAAACTATGCAGGATTTAAGTACTGACCAATACACAGGAACGGTTCTTACCGTTCATGACATGAATGAATATTGAAAATGTTGTTGAATTCTTTCATCGCCATCATAAAGTCTTACAATTCTGTCACTTTTAGCGCTTCAAAAGTCACGGAAGGAATAGTTAGAACGGAAAATCCCAGATACGGTTCCTAGCTTAGGTATTTACCATCCAAAATCTGTTCATTTCGATAGGATAAACCTACTGGGTTTTTTAAAATGTTGTTTACAAAATTGATTGATCTTGCGAAAATTGTTTTCTGAGTAAATCGCAATGAAAGGTAGAATGGCCCGTTTTCGTACATGATTGTCTGTAGCGGGAATACGGTTTGTTTTCTCCGGCTCAACTTTGTAGTACACATGGTACACATGCAAACCTCACATTTGATGTTTTGCTCGTAAAACGTATTGATGTTTTCTGTGTTAAAAAGCATGTTTTAAAACTCAAAGACTCCAAAGGCAGCCACGCTGTTGGCTTTACCTGGCTGGTTTCCCATGCGGCTGCCTGACTTCAAACGGGAATTGTAAGTGGATTAATCACGTGACCTGACGTGTGATAACCTTGACCTTAACAACCAGTGTTTAAATATGGCGGCTGTAAGTGAAGACCTCGTGTATTTCAAATGTTTGTTTTACGGAGAAGTTCACTCAGCTGGCATGTTCTGCTCACTCACTTCTCATCACGTTGGATCAAAGAGCAAAAGGCCTTTATTTACGCCATGGTTAGTGCCATGGCCATGCAGTGTTTTGGAAAGCTTACAGCAAATTTGTCTTGTGTTTATTATTTTGGACGGAAATATTTTCCATCGTATGTACAAGGAGCAGTGTTGTAACTTGTATATCAAACAAAATTGAGCATTTTATTTTCTGATACTGTTTTGGGAGTTCGAGGAAAAAAGATTATCCATATTAGTTTTGTTAGATGCAGGGTGCTGTTCAGTTGGAGCATAGAGCAGAATGGGATGGACCACTTTGTGTTCTCTGTCAAATTTTATAGAACATTTTTGATATTGTTACCAACCAAAGATAATTGGATATTGAACATAAGTAATAAAACTTTTCTTCAAAAGTCTCCGTCCTCATTGTCAAATTTCATGTGAAGTAATTTGACCTCCAGTTCTCTTCCATTGTTGAGTTGATAGATGCCGGGGGGGGGGGGGGTTGATAGACCAATTACTTTGATGTAAAAGCTGCACTGGCTATAATATTTTAGAAATGGGAAAAAGGAGACCGTTTTTCACTAAGGTATGAATAACCGTGAATATCTTGTATTTCAGTATTATAAAAAGTTTATTTACATCCAAAAGTGTTTTCATTTTTGTTGTATTTGCATTCGTTTTGACTTGAGCCAATCTGCAGTATATCATTGTATATATATATATATATATATATATATATATATATATATATATATATATATATATATATATATATATATATATATATATATATATTATATAAAAGATACATATATATCTCCAATGCTAATTTTCCAGGGTAGGGCCTATATGCCTTGGTTTGACCAGAGACATGTTTTGGGGTGGGGGGTGGGGGAGGGGTGCTGTTTGTTGTTTTTGTAATTTTATAGGTAAGCACTTCAACACAGCATGGTCAATATTGATAAATGTCAGCATAATAGCCAGCCAATGCAAGACTTTGGATACGTCTGATTTTGGTAAATTATACGTTCTTATTGCTCACTCAATACCCCCGAAACCTAAGTTTTATTTGGGTTAATGAAAATGTCCAAGCAATAAATAATTTAAATGATTGGCATTCTATAGGCTTAAAGCATGATGATAATATTCAGTTATTTATATACTTGAAAAGGAAACAAAGAATAAAGCTTGCCCGAGTTGTGTTATCTGGTTCGCAAGCTCTCTCTCTCTCCGTTACTGTTACACTCTCGGCAATCTGACGCTGGCGTCATCCTGCTTTTGATTCTCTCTTTGTTTTTGACATAATTCTTTCCTACTTGACTCTCTAAGTCTGAAAGCAGTGACTAGGGACTATACGGTTTCTGGGTACAGTATATGAGACGACTAAGAAAGTAAGGTCAATGCCCGCACAGTTTTATTGCACTGATTGATGAACGTATCAGGGGCCGGTAATCCACCTATGAGGTTGCTTTCTGAGGGTAGAGTCGTATTATTGCTGGAAACACAGACCCCACCCCAGTCAAAAGTTTCAAAGAAATGTCTTACAAATGCCGGGAACCCATTAGTTTCAACATAATTTGCGACAAGTGTCCATTGTAAGGTTTTGACCACCACTGCAATGTTTTCCTGGTATGTCAACACACGAACCACGCAGACAACGAAGTGCCTGCCGCCTGAGATGAAAGGATATATCATTACAGGAACTTGGGTGCAGCATTGCATTTACTGAAATTCACCGATCACCAATTGTGTTTACTCATCACGTAACAAACTGATCAGAACACCAGCAAACTTTTATTATTTTAATGCTCATAGTATTATTATTGCATGATGAATGCTGATTTTCGGGCAATCCTCCGTTCGGCCGCCTTTGCTGTAATCTTCCGTGCCCGTCGATCGAGCCGCCATTTTGACAAAGGGCGATCGTCAAAACGGGTCATCAAGAGTTATTTTATTTCAATCATAGACCATAAGATAAACAAAAAGAACAGAGAATTTCTCGGTCGATACAGGAAGGGTTGAAGTAACATCTTTTCGTCATCATATCATGTGGCAGTGTCAATTCACTCAAGCGATGCCCCATTGTCTCATTAGTGATAGTCCACCGCATTTCCGCGTTGTCAGGGCCAGAGGCGGCGGCCGAGTGCTATCTAAACTTGGCGATTAATTAACATAATTCAACAAACAGACCAAGCACGTGTAATTGACAGCCCAAAGTTAGTGATGTTTTTCTTCATTTTTCTCCTATAAATATTTATTTTTTTAAAGTCAATTTTGGTGAGCACAAAGTTTAGATAATGGGCTTCATGAAAATGGAAAAAAGTCACTTTATGATGAGTCACCATATTGCCGCTGCAGTCAAAATGTGGCCGCTACCTTAAGTAAATAAAGAACACGAAAAGCAAGTCTCTGTCTCTCTCTCTCCAATATATATTAGTGCGTGTGTGTGTGTGTGTGTGTGTGTGTGTGGGTGTGGGTGTGTGTGGGTGGGTGGGTGGGTGTGTGTTTCATATTCGCATTTCTATGCGATTTCAAACAAAATCATTTAGTAAGATAAAGATGGAAAAAGTATGCATTTTGCTGGCGCCTACGCATACCTTAACCGTGCCCATGATGGGTTTTATTGCTTTCCTGTATATTGATTTTTAGACGGTCACAGTTTTTATGCAATTTTAAACAATTTTGTTCCGATATTGCCACTCTTTACGACTTTTTTTTTCCTTTCCGTATATTGACTTTCGACGGTCACAGTTTATGCTGTTTTAGAAAATTCTGCTCTGCACATCACTCTTCACGACTTAGTTTTCTTTTTGCTGATGTGTGAGCTGACGCAATTACTCTGCACTTCATTTGATAATAATTCAGGATTCCATCTGCCTCTTTAAATCATCCAGGCCAATTCTGTCCGTACCTATATCTAGATGTATGCACTCTATTTACTGTTACAATTACTTTTCCCTATCATCACGCCCAGGTTTGCACCACAGCTTTGTGCCTCTCCCTGCTCAATCTCGGATATTGACATCAGTTAGTGATCTTGTAATGATGTTTGTGTGTCATTAGCGCCTTTAGCAAGTTTAGCCTGTTCCCTAGTAGTACATACATATTTTCATAGAATATGTTTCCTGGAAGTACAGTGGCTCCGTTGTACCTTTAGCGAGCCCCATGGTGACTACCCCTGCTGCCCAGTCTTGTAGATTACGCCTCTACTTCTCTCCTGCACCATTCGGTCCTACACACTGGTATCCTGTTACCTCCTCTCCTCCTATAGCACTATACCGCCAACCATCATGCAGAGTGTAACCACCATAACGGATTGTATCATATTACATGTTGAAGAAACTGTCAGCTACCGAGTCATGAAACTAGCAAGAGACACAACTGTTACATTCTCGTGAGGATTTTATTATAATACCCCGGCTTTTAAGCTTTTGTGTTGGTTTACTTTTCGCCAGGAAGTAAAGCCTAATACAAAAGGATAGAAAGGGATCATTCATATTAAGATGGTACGCAATACAACTGTGTTCTTCATTGACCATAAACTGTCCCTTATTTTGTCTATGATGTTTGTTCTTCAGTTCAGTTCCTCATGTCAATACGTTTGCGATATTTTAAATGAATTGGAAGACATAATTTTTTTAGAGAATAGGTTGCATCTGAATAACTGTCGTGTGTCATTTCATCAAACTCGTGTTATGAATATAAGGGAAGTATTTTCCGTTTAAAACATTTGACACAACGGTATCACGGAATTTTAGATGGTGATCCATACTCTCATTGAGCAATTACTAGGGTTGCTTTTGATTTGGTATAAACACTTACCTGCCTGGTAATTAGTAATATTAAGAAGGTGAGTATAGGCAATGGGTTGCTATGCAGTTTCCTGTCAGTCTTTGTGTGTAGCCTTATTGATGTGGCAGAGGAAACGTCACTTTTGAGTCTTTCCATTCCAGCAAGCCATTTTTGATCAGCTGGTCTTACCCAGGCACTCTCTCTCTCTCTCTCTCTCTCTATGATTTCTCCCTAGCTTACAAGCATAGCTGGAGACAGCTTTATAACACACAGTGCAATTTAATCATTCCAGGAAGCATAATCTGGGATTCAGGAGTTCTTGCTTTGTCATTCCATGGGGTTTTTTTCTTTTTTTTTTTTTTTTCGATTTTTGCTTGTTTTTTTTATTATTCTATTTATTTATTTATTTTTTGTTTTTGTTTTTGGTTTTTTTTTTTTTTTTTTTTTGTTTGTTTTTTTTGTTTTGTTTTTTTTTTTTGTTTTTTTGTTTTTTTTGTTTTTGTTTTTTGTTTTTTGCCGGGCTCGTTTTAATTTTACATAATAAACGGGGAACCTGATCTCCAATTTAATTAATATAGAGGGCCAGGCTTAGCTAAGGGCCTTAAGGCTGGATGAGACCTAACGGATGTATGCATATATCGACTCCTTGATCTCTGCAATTCCAATCAGATATATTTCTTCAGAAAAACATGATACAGAAAAACTCCATCAATGTCTGTTTCATTTAGTGGTAAGTGGATAACTCTCCTAATTTGCATATACTCTGAAATTTTACAGGATGATGCTGGTGTAACAGAGAAAATCCCATGTCATATGACTGCTAATAAGAAAACAAACAAACAAGAGGGAAAGTACATGGGTTCATGAATGCTTTTGCAACAATGCGCAAGTTTCAGTGGTGATACACCAATATCGTGGTTTACTTTGATCTTGCAATGGCAAGGTCTGTCCAAAAAGCAATAGATTTTATGACACAAAAGCACATGCACTGTGTTTCAGCTTTGCTATACTTTTTTCCTGTAGTTTACATCTACATTGACGAAATATAAAGGCCATAATATTATACAAGGATTTAGTCACCTTTGGGGTCGGTTGCAACCGACCACATTTGGATCTAAAAGCTTTAAAGAAAGTGCGCATGTACATATAATCGCTAGTGCGCATGTCATCGTTTCAGGCTGTCCACCCACCCGATCATTCAGAGAGTGTTTATTTCAGATGAAAATGCGGCAAGCATACGGCCTATAACGTTGCCTTAGTTTTACCCGCTACAACCGTTGGATATGCATACTTTAACTTAATCTAGCTCCAACCACAAAATGTTGGTGAAAATGTATGTTGTATTATCTTTAGATTTCCGTGAACAAAATGTGATTCTCTTATAATTGTGCGCACGAAATCAAGATTTTATAGTTTTGGTGAAATATTGTTCCAATTTCGTGCACAAAATTGGATAACGTATGGATTTTGTGCCATGTTTTTCTATTTTGTGCACAAAATTTGATCAAACATGGATTGTGTGGGCAAAATTCTAAAGCTTTTGAGATGTTGTGGACAAAATTCAAAACCTTACCTAATTATATGGACGAAATTGGCAAATTTGAGGATTCTTTGGACAGAATTAAAAAAAGACAAAAAGGGTGTTGTGGACAAAATTGATATATTCAACAATTCTGTAGATCCCAATTTTCAATTGTGTGACCGAAATAGATGAAAACTGCACTTTCCTCCACGAAATTCATAATGTTATACAATTTTGTTCACACAATTGAAAAACTTTTACAATTCCGTGCACAGAGTTCAGCAAGCTTGTTGGATTCGGCGAAATAATTCATGTCTTCTGATTTTTCCATCCAGATCGTCCACAAAATCATAAGAGTAGTTTAATTTCGTGCTGGGATTTCGATTTTGTAATTTGCTACTATAATTTTGTGATTTCGACCCCCAAAAAAGGAAAAGTATAACGATTCCGTGCACGATATCAATAATGTGACACTTGGCACCCCATGAAAATGATCGCTTGCAGAATCCTTTTTCCAGTACATGAAGCCCATGTTTGGTACCAAATGTAAACAAAATATATTTCGTTGGCGGATTCACGGCAAATTATTCTCCAAAATAGCATTGCTGCGGTCAGTCATAGGATAGGAATTACTCGCCCCTTCCAATTTTGCCCAGCCTGAAAAGTGCTTTTGACTTAGACGAGCAGCATGATTAATGAGCTGTCAACTGTTAAGACCGCTGACAGGTCATTTGAATGCAATTTCAAAGCACAGTTGAAATGTGTTTCAGATTTATTTAAAGAAAAGATCTTATGGAACCATTTGTAAATAACAAGAGGTATGGGAAGAAATGTGGACGAATACTTTAAGAGCCAAAGGCCTATCATGGGTTGACGATACATAGTTATCAAAAGCTTACGTATATCACTATGTCATCATGGGTTCACTCTTCCTTCTCAAATGGTATGTCCATGGTGTACATGAATGTTAAGTCTTGTGTCACTAGCGCCTTTTGATGGCAAGACAGTTTGTATGGTCTGGACGGGGATCAAACCATGCGTACATACAAGATTGGAGGCAAGATTCATCGTATCAAAACGGAAATGTTTAGCTGAATGAAGGAATTTGCTTGTTACAAAATTTGTTGTCCGTTTCTTAATTTTCGTTTATAAGTTTTAGTTTTTTTCCCTTACATGATGACAAATGCCGCCAGGGTATAGCCCATTAGGACATTATCATTTACGCTGAACCAAGGACACGCTAAAAAGATATATCTTTATCTAACCCGACTATATATAAAGTTTATCTAGCATAAGTACGGCAAAAAGTAAACTATTTTCGCTTTATGCACAGTACGAAAAGATGAAAAAATGGCAATAAAATTAAAAAGTATATGTGTATATATATATATATATATATATATATATATATATATATATATATATATATATATATATATATATATATATATATATATATATATAATTAGCCATTAATGAAAGTCCAGCATTTCAGTTGATGCAAAATTAAGAAAGTGCACAAAATTTAATTTTCGAATATTTTAAAGAAAGTATTGTAGATAGACATGCTTTATCAGCTCTAATGTATAGGTTTATGATATAGCTGCATCCAATGGACCATAAATCGATGTTGTAGCATTCTCATTTAAGCAAATAAGGCAAATCCGCAATAAATGCAATATATCCCAGAATGTCTAAAGCTGTTACAAAGAGGAGAAAACTTCTCAGCTCATCTACTTGTGAAGATACTTCTGTTGCACCCAGAGAAATTTTCTTGCAGTTCTATTTTTTACAGTTTGTTTATACAGCATGCAATGGTTCTGACTTGCAATCACGCTTTTGCGCAAATATGGATGGATGGATGGATGGATAGATAGATAGATAGATAGATAGATAGACAGACAGACAGACAGACAGACAGACAGACAGACAGACAGACAGACAGACAGACAGACAGACAGACAGACAGACAGATAGATAGATAGATAGATAGATAGATAGATAGATAGATAGATAGATAGATAGATAGATAGATAGATAGATAGATGGATGGATATGTTAGTTACACTATGTGCGCACCACACACCAGCTTTTGCAGTTAAAACTGTCACTTTATATTAAGTTCTTTTTCCGCGACGATAGATCGAGAAGTTTAAATGAATTTGACATTTGCAATTAAAGGAAACAGCGCTAGTGTGGGGGACGTGGAAGAGAAATTGAAATCGCCCAATAATTTATTCATGTGGCATCGGTACATATTCTGGACAAAGAGTCTTGCTTTCCCAAATCGATGCAATCGGTACATTCTGGAGGCGTTTACACATTCTAGAGATGAAAGTATAAGTCACGCTTACACTACATCTCTATGGCTGTGTCAGGAACCTACAGTGAGTGGAGTAGCTTTTCCAATGCATTTACAAGGATTACGCATTTGTCCAGAATTGGGTTTTAAGAAGTGATTAGCGTGCAGGCGTGCTTTAGATCGCCAAGGTGACCACTGATGGATTACCCGTTGATTCTGAGCTGACCCTCAAGTCAGCGAACGCAACCATCAAAATAAATTGCAAGCTTAACATTTGCTTGACGCATTCACTTCAAAAACGTTAAGCATATTACTGTCCCAAATATATGCAACTTCAGCAATTAAATATCAAAAGTGTGAAGTTATATTAAGGATAACATTTTGTAAACGAAGTCTGTGTTATACTTATTCCTGTGTGCTCTAGTCGGATGCATTGTCACAAGACATAAGGAAGTCAATGTTTGTTTTAGTAATCAACCTAATGTATGGCAGCAGTTCCACAATGTTATTTATATTTACCTGATGCTTGAATGTTATTTAGTATATATGCTTTTTTATCGTAGCTTATAATGTTCTATATAGGACACAACCACAGTGTAAAATTTGTGTCTCATTTAACGGTCATTTTTTCTTTTACCTTTCTGGTTACTAAAAGAAAACGTATTAGAAATGTCTTTCCTATTGTATGTATGAGTGCAGATAAGATAGGTCCTTATTCAAGCTCAGAGGCTAGAACATACAGCCATATAACAAATCGTGTCCATAACACAGATCCAAGAATTCCTGTATATCCATACATTTAACCATGAACCCACAGTGCAAGAGAATATGTAAACTGACCAGACAGAAAATATACGAGGTAGATTCTGGATTTCCAAGACACATGAGCATATTGTGCAGACAGATAGCGGAAAATGACATAGACTGATCGTTGTAATAAGAAATACAAGATCACATGGACAGCTCGCATGTACTTTTGGGAGCAGTAATTATAAACCTTAGGCCTATATATATATATATATATATATATATATATATATGCGTGTGTGTATGTGTGTGTGTGAAACAAAGCGATGAAATTAGATAAACGGTTCATCCAGTGTCTTTTTCTTGGACACCATGAAAATGCATTGTGAATACACTTTCTTCTGCTGCGGAAACATAAGTTTAGAAATTGGGTAGGCTGTTATATCATCTGATGTGAAACCAAATATAATAATACTTGCCACTCCAATAAGAAATCCTAAAAGTTAATGTTACACTGTCTGCGGGGGTAGTTGAATTAAGTGCTGTCGTCCTACAAGACCAAAGAAACACTTTTGGCCACAAAATTAAAAACCAGGGAAGTGAGGTGTAGGCTGCCAGCAAAAGCAACCATACTAGCCAAAATATCATATTTCTCGATTTGGTCTCATATTTATATGCATATTATAGATTATAGCATGCCTTGTTGGCGGTTAAAATTTTTATGTCATGTCTGGGTCGATTTGTACATTTCAATACAGAGAGCAAAATGACAACAACATTTGCAGAAAGTTTTAATCCTCACCAACACAATTACCGACGAAAGCGAAGGAGTAGCGATACCACCGGAAGAGTATCCATTTATCATATTGCGGCACTGTAGCTTTTAGGCCTATGATACGGCATTTATACAAGCCTGTTACAGCACTAAAATCGACCCAAACATTGTATATATATATATATATATATATATATATATATATATATATATATATATATATATATATACTGTAGTTCTAGAAATTTTCGCGCTCGATTTAATTTCGCGCTTTTCGCGCTACCAACTAAAGCGCGAAATTAAAATGCGCGAAAATAAGTTGCATTGTATTTCACTACATTGTTTGGCATTGGATTGCACGAAACTAAAATGCGCGAAAATATTGTAATTTCAGAAAAAATTAGTTTGCGCGAAATTAAACACGCGCGAAAATTTCTAGAACTACAATATATATATATATATATATATATATATATATATATATATATATATAAACAAATTTCAATCCTGACTTGAGACAGATAGTCATCCATTAAAGGCAACTAGCGGTTTTAAACCATTCCTCTCAACCTTTGAAATATTCTTCATAAAGTACAGACTATAGTGTTTCTAAAATGTTTAGGCCTTAGCACTCAAAACCCAAAGTTTATCACTTCTGCCAAAAATTAAAAAAAAGACCTGGTAGGCCTATTACCTTTTACTTCATACTTGTCAGTCAGCTGAGTTTAGAGCAAAAAAGTAGGCCTACGTTGTTTTTGTGATTTTGATGAATCTGGAACATTATAAACATACTCTACCTCCATTATAACTATGAGTCGGTGACACAGCCTCAAGCATAACATAGCCAATGAAGTATAAATCAAATAGTACAGAAAAACATGACCCATATTCATCAATTCTAAAACCAATAATGACAGCCAAGAGATTCCAGTTACCAAAGCGTCAACATTTTCTTTCAATACCGATATGCAAAAACAAATTTCACTCCTATTTTGAGACAGGCAGTCACCCATAAATGGCAACTGGTGGTTTTAAACCGGTCCTCTCAACTTTGAAATATTCTTCATTAACTACAGACTAAAGTGTCTCCAAAACGTCTAGGCCTAAGCACTCAAAATTCGAAGTTTATTTTATGTTGTCCGCTTCTCTGTTCATGGAACTGCTATATATTTGGTAACAATTTGAACATTCAGGCATTTTCTGCACATAGTGCAGTGCAGTAAGTGTTCCAGGTGTAGTGAAACTGATGTTGTTTTTTATAATTATCTGATGAATATAGTTTGTTATTGTGAACGCCATGTCCGGTTTGCTCAAAGTGTTTAATGTACTCTCTCTCTCTCTCTTTCTCTCTCTCTCTCTCTCTCTCTCTCTCTCTCTCTCTCTCTCTCTCTCTCTTGTATAAATAATTAGTATCTAAATCAGCTGGTTGACAAGTTGAACTACATCTGATTATAAATGAAAAAAAAAATTAAAACTGTTACAGGAAAACAGTTATACTTACAGTTACTTTTACACACACACTCTCTCTCTCTCTCTCTCTCTCTCTCTCTCTCTCTCTCTCTCTCTGTCTCTCTCTCTCTCTCTCTCTCTCTCTCTCTCTCTCTCTTGTATAAATAATTAGTATCTAAATCAGCTGGTTGACAAGTTGAACTACATCTGATTATAAATGAAACAAAAAAATTAAAACTGTTACAGGAAAACAGTTATACTTACAGTTACTTTTACACACACTCTCTCTCTCTCTCTCTCTCTCTCTCTCTCTCTCTCTCTCTCTCTCTCTCTCTCTCTCTCTCTCTCTCGATGAAACCTAATTCTTTCTCTGATAAAGGTAGTAGAATTGTACAATAATTAGGACTGTTTTACATTTTGACCTTTTGAACTTTATAGCACCACGAGTTAGATGTACATTACGATTGGCTGACTGATAGATGACTTACAATGGCATACTACATTTTTTTAATTCTAAATTATTACCCTAATAATTATCTTATTAGATGACTTGTGGGATTCTATGCTTTCTTGAACATTTAGATTTCCTTTCAAAATACTCCTGGAAACCAACTTGAAATGTGACTGCTATCTTTACAAATTTTGGCTATTGTAATGCACTTTTGACTACGTTTTAATGGTTTGACGCCTAATGTCACTTGCTTCTGGCTGATGTTTAACATTTGAACCAATGTACTTACTATATTTTTGAAATACTCTTAGTTTATCTCCTTTAAAACAACATCATGTCTTTAACTACATGCCTTAAATACATCAAATTATATAATCATGTCGTTTGGATTCTTGTTGATGGTCATTTTAGGCCTAGGGGGCTTTTCTGATGGATTGATGTTGGTGTTAGTGTCACTTTGTGGACTTATATGGATGATGATCATTGTTGAGATGGTGGTTGCAAGTAGTACCTTTTTAAATACTGAATTCTATTGACATTTTCAACAAATTAAGAACCTCCGCTTACAAATTCTCTGATGTGCTGCAAATTGTGGTCCCTTTTCATAAATTGTACGGTCCTGTATGCGCATAAATGATGCACCTGTTCAAGCCAATTTACTGAAATAGGCCTATAATTTGAAACAAAACTTTTTTGCATTCTGTCATGTTAAAACTAGATGTGGCTTTTTCGACCCTATGGACTTTTACACTTACGTTTCGGTCTCTTTTGGGTATATACGAACTATAAACTTATGTTTCAGCTATACATACCAAGCAACATTGCCTTTGGTCGGAATTGACTTGGATTTGTTTCATTAGGACTATGGATATGGTAATGACACTGTCTAATTACTTCTGCCAAAGATGAAAAAGAGACATGGTAGGCCTATCACTTTTTACTTCATACTTGTCAGTCACCTGAGTTTACAGCAAAAAAGAAAAAAGAAAGAAAAAAAAGAAAGTAGGTCTACATTGTTGTTGTGATATTTATGAATCTGGAACCTCATAAACATACTCTACCTCCATAATGACTATGAGTCGGTGACACAACCCACAGCACAACATAGCCATGAAGTATTAACCAAATAATACAGAAAAACATGACCCACATTCATCAATTCCAAAACCAATAATGACAGCCAAGAGATACCCGAGTTACCAAAGCATCAAGATTCATCTTCCAATACCGTTATGCAGAAACAATTTCACTCCTTTTTTTGGGGGGGGGGGGTGTTTTTTGTTTTGTTTTGTTTGTTTGTTTGTTTTTTTTTTTTTTTTGTTTGCTTTTTTTTTGTGTGTTTTTTTGTTTGTTTTTTTTACTGTGAAAATTACCCTTTCAAATACTTAATAAATAGCTGGTAGAATAGATATGGGTGTATAATTTCAAATCATGTAATCTTCATTTTTTTTATATAATGGTATGACACTAGCGTTTGTTAAAAAATCAAGAAATATGCCTGTGTTTGGGCTTCAATTAATCATTATTGTAATAGGTGTAATTGAGAGTGATTAAAGTTGTTTTGAAAGATTATTAGAAAACAAAATATCATTACCACTGTCAACTTGGGGCTATGACTTTCCACATTTTTTTTTTTAATGGCATGATTTGTAACTTCCTTAAAACTTAAGTTGTTTAGATATATTTTGTGAAGATAGTTGTTGAATACATATATAGAATATATTTTAAAAGGTTTTTATTTGTGTCCAGATCTGAACCTATATTTGTAAACAACTTTCCCTGGTTCCCCTGATTTCTTTCCATGGATTATATCTCAATTATTATCAATTGTAGAGCATTTTTTTTAATGTCACTCTTGTACCTTCCAAAACTAAAGTAAAAGTGCTTTTGCTTTGCTTATGTCATATTTTCTTTTATATACTGTTATAGGTTGTTCATTTTTGTTGTTGTTTCTATAATTTTTTTGTATACTCTGTTGTGTTATGGTTTGTTTTTTTCATATTTCTATAGTTATTTCTATATTTCATGGGACTATATATGCCTTGAGTAAACCATTTATGTTTTAAAGGTTTATGTTTGTTAAATTTCTCAAGTTTATTTGGCATATGTTTATGTAGTACATCATATAGTATATCATTAATTATGTTATTATTTTTATTAGGATGACATCACAAGTTTTATCCAAATTGAATTTGTTAGTGATATCCATAAATTCAAGTTCATGAAGTACTTTTTAAATTAATTCTTGACTTTTATTTATGCATTTAATGAATTTAGGATTTTGTTTGTTTCTTACTAGCGTATTCAGGTACATGAATTAAGACGGGTGGCCAGGAAACATTTAAGGAGAATTTCTGAAGTACTTTGAATTGTTTAATCACTTATTGTACAAAAAATATTATATTAAGTCTCCTCTCCTTATCTGTAAAACCGGTAGGTAAAGTAATCATTGGATTGCAGCTGTCGGAAACCATGGTTTAAAACATCATTTTAGATATTTGTTCTATGTTAATGTAGATGAGCTATAAAATTTCTTGCTCTAAGTATTTCATTGGTTACATTACTCAGAGAGGCTAGGGTCCTTTATCTTTTCTTCAGATAGCACATCAATAAAATATAGGTAGGTCTATAACTATTTTTCAAGCGTTATGCTTTTAGTTAAACTATCACCTGATACATCTATAAATTGGCCTTTCCAACATGGTGTTGTTGTTTTTTTAAGATCTGTCCTAAACATATGATTTTATTTTCCATGTAAGTATTGTATTAAACCACGTATTTTCTTATATGTATTGCTTTGTACCAAGCAATTATAATTTTCCAAACGTTTTAACGGTATATCGCTATCGTCTCTAATGTAAATTTGCTGCAAATATACTCGCGGATATATTTTAGGGAATGGCATATGCAAGTGCCTATAATTCCTTACTGAAATGATTAGTGGGTGAGATTGGTTCCTAGATATGTTACTTGATCAGTTTTTTGGGGTTTTTTTGTTTTGAGCGTCACGCATCATTGGCTCCCTTTTGTTTTGCCATGATCACTGATTTCAATGGCCAGGGTGTGGTGTCAAAACGTGTCAGAAAAGTGTGCCACTGGCCATTGTAGAAAATGGTAGAAAATGGCAACTTGCGGGACTTTGCGATCGTGCTGGCTGGTCCCAAGCAAGGGCTGCTCGAGAGTTCAATGTTTCATGTTCTGTAATTTTAATATTAATGTCTAGATACAGGGATGCAGACCTAGCCAATGGTGTTTGCCTGCTTTACAGGCACAAAAAGCTGATCTGTAGAACTCCACCCATACCCAAGTTATCATGTGCATGATGCATAGGACACCTTTATGCATGACTGTGATATGCTGCCTGTGATGGATGCATCGACTGGCAACTTTTCTTCACTGACTTGACTTGCTTTTGTTCTTAATTGTCTATGATCATTGGGCGCGACCACTTTGCAACAGTGGTCAATGTTGAGTATTGGAATAAAAAAGTCATGTTATCGAAATTTCACTTCATTTTTCACATAACTCCCCAAAGCAGGATCCGTCATATATAGCATTACCTAAAATATTTCCGTGAGTATAAATTGTCCTGGAATCGAAGCCTTTCTGCCTGAATTCTACAACAAAATCTGTAATTCATCAAATATATCCCTTGCTGAATCTATTAATCTATGACACTTAGTACTGTGAAGTAATTTTCTTAAGATTTTAACATTTGATATACATCGTATACAAATGGGGAGTGTTTTATTATATTGATGACTTTATTTCGTCATTCTGTTCGTCATTTTGTATTTGACGTACATTTCGTAAAGGATGGAGTTGTACACTCTATCTTTTTTTTTTTAAATAGACTCATAAGAAACATAATTTTCCAGCATCACATGTAGTTACGGTAAGTAAGAAATATTGAAGATCCTGATGTGTTTAGATTGATAATCCATGTTTTGAATAATTCTTTAATGGTCCAATTTAATTCTGAATCTAAAAAGTATGGAATTTAAGTATCCAATTTAATTCTGAATCTAAAAGTATGCCCGTAATTGTCTCATACTGCCATTGGATAAAGTGTTTAAGTGTTTTATTGGCTACATTGTAGCTAATACAAAAAGAACAGGCAGGTACAGTAAGACGTAAAAATCATTTAAATTAATCAAGTCTGTAGGCTTATCCATTTAACATTTATTTTGAACTATATAAATACACAAATTTGGAATTGTGTTTCAGTTAATATAAGTTGATAATGCTGTGACGTAAAAGTTTATGGGACATATACAATATAATACAAAACGATTTCAGTACAAAAGTGTTTAAAGGAAAAAAACACACGTTTTCAAGTCAAAGTGTGTCATACTAAGGGCAATGTATGGCATCTTATTATTGTACATCTATCCTCACTGCCACCTAGCATTGGTGCCTATAATGCAGTGATCAGGAAATCACACCCACGTGTCTATGTTCGACAAGCCGTGTGTGCCCCATGTATTGAACAATTGTATGGTATCAATGCTGAAAACATAATCACTTTACTTATTCACGATGGCGCTAGCCTATAAAACTGTGGTTTTCAGTACCCTATGCAATTTAGATTTTACACATTAGCTCCATAAACGTTCAAAATATCACTTTCACTGAGTCAGGCAGATCATACAAACGATACTTCTCCTGCAGATGTCTGTCCTGTTTCAAGTTTCATTTTGTCTGTTCCATCTCTATACTGTGTGAAAGAAAAAACTGAAAGGAAGAAGAAGGTATGAAATAATGTCTGACAATTTAAGATCTCAGATTTACATGTCCATACACTTTCCACAACAGGATGTAGGTCATAGTTTACATTCTACACCTGAATAAAAGACAAAATACTGTTCATTACTTTCGACCAAGAATCTCTTGTCTTCATAATATCAGATTATTACCTTTCAGGTCAAGGGGAGATTCAATTGCTAGTGACATTGGCGTATAGCCCAATATCAGTGGTACAACTTCTTTCAATACATTTGAAGTATCTTTTACCTGTATGAAGAATACTGAGAAGGTTTCTTATAAAGGACGTTGTTCGCTTTGAATTTACCTCTACTGCAGGTTTCTCTACCTATAATATTTACTCTGTGGCCTAGCACCTTCTATTTCCCCTCTTACTCGCGTTTGAGGTTAAAATTTCTGTGCAGTAATCCGCCATCCTCTTTACACAAGTTCAAGGGTAGGATTTAAAGGAAGAGGCGCACATATCTATCTAACAAAGGTTATGTTTAAGTGCAGGTGCAACATGGCAATCCATCAAATCCACAATTTTAGCACAGTGACATTCGTTCCAAAGAGACACGTTTGATATTCACTGTCATGGCTTTCCAAGAAACTTGAGAGTAGCAGCTCTAAATTTGTCTCTCCCATCCTACAACATAACTCACAACTACCACATTCTTTCCTGTCTTTTATGCTAAATAAAGTGTGAAGATGTGCCCATAGAAGAAAGTGTGCATGCATATGCCATGATATTTCAAGCATAATGTACGGTCTAGAGAAGTTTGGGTAAGTTAGTTTGAACAATTTAAATTCAATAAAAATACAATTCAGAAAAGCAGCTGAGACTTAATTCGAACCTGTCTGGCATATAAGAGCTTGTACCGGCGGAAAACGGATATTTCATTATATTTCCTTTCCATTAAATTGTCGTAGACAACTACTCAGAGATACGTGGCTCCAAGAAGTCCTTAAGTAGTGATTTGCTAGGAACATTTGACACTTGAGAGCGAAGTACTAAACTATCCTTATCATAGCCTCCTGCCTGAGTCAAATTCTGCTGCATCCTCAGAGCTAACCTTTAGGGACATATATGGACAAAGAGAGGCATGTAAGGAGTTTTTAGCAACTTCATTGCCAAAGGTTGTGTTTTTTTGTCTACCTGTGACTCGCCTGTTGAGGAATGCTGCATTTTGGTATAACATTAAAGGCAATATGGCAGCCGGATCAACAGTGGCCCACTTTCGACGTCAGGGTCGGAGCCCAGCTATCAGCTCCCTGCCCCAAACAATAGTGAAATAATAGTGACGTCAGCTAACATTACGCTATTTTTAGCATTAACTTGTTTTGGTCACCAGCCATAGTTGAGCACGTGTGTGTGAAACCTTTCATTGCTTCAGTTTGTGCCGCAATAATAAAAGTGTCCACACCCTTTGGAAGCAGTATCTGCATTATGTTGCCTTCAGGGCTAGTGGTGTCTGGAGTGGGAGGTTGGGGGAGGGGGGGTCTGGTGTGAGGTAGGCATCTTTAGTGGTGCTTCAGAAGGGGCAGCCTTTGGAGACAATGCCCCAATGGTCAGGTTAGCTAAAGCCCAGCCACTATAAACTGGGGCTCAATGACTGACTGGATTACCAAAACGACCGCTTATTGCACATTTCTGAACCCTCAGAAACAACAGCTGGTGAGTAGGAATATAAAGTAATTATTCAAGATAATATTCTTGATCCATGATTAGCAGTGTAGGCAGCTACAAGGCTCTTGAATGAAATGAACAAAGTTTAGGAGTATCGACCGTTAAACTGGACACAGGAAACATGGAAAGGTTATCGTTTTTATTGGCGATTGTGGACCAGCTGAGACACTGCTGCGAAAATGTTGGTGGCCAGGAGATTTTATTCCAGATGGAAACTTTAGTTCTACCGCAGAGCCACTTATTCTGCCCCACATGGCTATGTTTTGACAACATGACCTATATAGCCTTTGTCAGTACAGGAGATAAACGAGGCCCGCCTTCTGCACATGATTATAAACATTTCTGGTAACAGGTGGCCACGCAATACCTTATTGCCTTTAATGTTTCCACTCCAGGCCCACTTAGCTGAAACAGTTCTAAAGTTGCTTTACTATTGAGGGGATTTTTTTCTTACCCAATCTTGGCAACCAGCACACACGTACATTCAGACACAATTCAGCATAAGGATGAGCATTAACAGCCTTTTTTTTGCACATTAAGGTAAGTATATCTGCCCAACTCTGGCTGAGAGAGAAAGGGCCAAGCCTCATTTTATGGAAACTACTGTAATTTACAATCATTTGTCTTTAGGGTTATACCTGGGTGGTAGGTGCAGCAAAGGTGGCCAGAGTGACCTGGTAAGAGATCTTGGTTTGATTCTTTCTCAGAAAGTTGAGTTGTTTGTTATCCGTTTTTTGTGTGGTATGCGGTCATTACCCACTAACCTTTATAATGTTCAGATAACTTGCATACCTGATTCTAAACTGTACAACATTAGTTGTCAAATTTTCCATAAACCACTGACATTTGCCGCAGTAATATTTTAGTAGTAGATGTCTTAAATTTGCTTATGTGTTATTGTAATCCTACAGTTAGTGGTAGAATGTTCAAATACTCTAAGCCAGTTTTCTAAAAGTGGAAGAAATTCACAAACTGTTTATGTCAGTTTATTCAGTATTTAAACTGTATTACAATGAAAATGACCACAATAAAGAGCCTGGCATCACATTAACAGTGTTTAACCGTGCACAGTGGTTTTCTCCGAGTTCTTCGGTTTCCTCCACGAGGCAAGGTAGGAAGTATACGCCAAAATCTGTGCTTTGGAGAGTGACTCGATAAGTCAATGCTTGACTTCCTTCACAATCCATGTAAAACAAATGTGTCAATACTTTTAGATGTTGGGTAATTGTATTATTGTCTAAATCCAGGTCAATCGCATGCCAATTCAACAGCAATTGCAAACTGAATCAGTCGTGGCATTTTTCACAGCGGAATGTTCGAGAGAGATGACACTTGGACTATCCCGAACGCTTTATTCAATCAATAGGATATAACTTTCAGCTAGCATGTAACTTACGTTCCATGCATGTGCTCAAGTTTTAAGGCAGATTGCACACTCTTCCAAAAGTGAAACCAATGTATTTCCCTCTTTTCTGTTTGACTTTATTACCTTGGTGGATATTTATCGCCCACATGCTGGTTTACTCTGTCAATTAAGTGCTGATTTATATTTCTATGCAGGAATTATAGTAGGTTGCAGTCAGTGCGGCTCTTCTGGTAGCACAGTAAGAACACCATTTTGTTTCCGCTTCCTTTAATAGCGTTACTTGATTACAGTGACATTTACTTTTTCTTCTCTTTTGTGTTTTGTTCTTTTGTTGTGTTTTGTTTCGTTTTGTGTATAAACCTTGTCTTCCATGCGATCCCTGCTGGAAACCTACCCCTTACGAGAAAAGGAATACTGTTTTCAACTAGACAACGCAGTAAGTCTTCAACCAGCTCTCAACTAGTCTACAGTAAGCTGCTTGTTGACTAATTTACCATGTAAATTAGTTAGCCGCTAGTAGAAATGAAAATGGCGCTTTATGGTTGAAAATGGTTGTCAACGAGATTTCAATTGGCTGCTAGTTGAACATGCAAATAGTTTTCAGCCAGTCGCTAGTTGAAAACGAAGCCATTCGGTGAAAACGGTTTTCAAATGCAGTTGAAAACTGCATGGTAGATATTTCAGCTGTGCCATTTAAATATCTCATGTGCATAAAATGGCAGTTGAGAGTAAACGAATCCAAATGAGGGAAATAGGCCTATGCTGCACACTGTGAACAACAAGATTAATATAGCACATGGCTATCGCATACCAATATTTACATTTATTTCGGGCATATCTCCTGGAAGAGATTTGTAATGTGTGGCATGTGACAATCATAAGGCATCTTATGTTCCTTGATGCGTTATTCTAACAAATATACCTTTCTTATACTTGTGAATTACCATTTCAGTAGAAAAGCAACAAGTTAACCATCGATCTGCTGCAGCTGACACTTTTCTGGGTTCAAATGGCGCCAGGAAATTATTGATATGAAACTGCTTTGTACTGGTCCTATAGTTTTCAACCATATTTCAACTTTTGGAATGTCGGCAAAGTCAGTTCAGCTACCAAATTTTTCTAAGCGCTGGTTTTTAACCAGTTTTCAACTCTCCGATTTTCCAAGTCCGTGTTTTCAATTAATTCCAAATTTTCAGACTTTTCAAGTCCTGGCTTTCGGTAAGCGGCTAGATAAAATCTAATAAAACTATCAAACGTAAAAGTTGAAAACTTGATTTCAACTGTTTCTGTGTGGAATCTTCGACTTGCCAGTTAGCAACTTACTGAGGACTAGTTGAGCGCCAATTAAAAGATAACTCACAATTTTCATAAAAGATAGTGCAACTATAAATTATATTCCCTGCCTGCAAAAGACTGCTATGAACAACGTTGCAATTAGAAGAGCAGATAGCACAACTTTTGCGCTATTTCCTTGGCGGCGGTAATTTCTTGCCTGTTAGATAACGCGAAACAGACTTTCCAGTTAGAACTAATGCCTCCCACCAAGCCATTATTACAACAGTGGGTGGTCTGCTGCTATCTCTATGTCTTTGATGCCTCTTTATTCACAATTTATTTTACTTTTCGCCCCGAGTTTGCTACAGAACAAAGTGGGTGAAAAAAACTTCTTCGTTGTTAAGGAAGAATGTAAAGTTATTATGTTTGGGTACCAACCCAGACATTGTGTTTTTCAAAGAATTCTTTCGTTCAATGAACCATGATCTAAAATTTAAAGTGTTAGGATTTTGGTGTATGCCAATAAGGCAGTACACAAAATCTAAATCCTGAATTACTTCAAAGCTGTTATACATAGAGGTACCATTCCAACTTCAATGAAGGTTTGTGAAAAATCCGCACCACATTCAATGAACTATGAACCAAAGCTTTTAACTGATGCAAATAAGGCAAGTACACAGCAATGCAGTCTTGAAACTTCAAAACTATTATAGTTAGTGGTGTCATTCAAACTTCAATTTACCAGTTTGCGAAATTTGAAAGAAATATTCCTTTCCAGTTATCATGTCGTTTTCACCTTTTTTCCCTTCTGCCATGCACCATAAATTTCACGAAGGGCCATAACATATGTCTTATGAGTGATGTCTTAATTATTGACGGAATATTTTTATGTGCTTCATCCAAATATAAAATATTGGCCTAATTATTTTAAATCAGATGACCATATTGTTTTGTCGATTTTACTACTTTCTGTCGTGCAATTTCTTGGGTGTTAAACCATGTCCAACTAACCATAAATGACTGGTGTTAAGTAAATATGGGATACTCTGGTTTAAACATATTTTATTTCGAATGAAACCCAATTAATAAGGAGGGCATGGCCGTATATCAACACTTCTTGGGAACACTCTGTTTTTGTGTGTGTTTTTTTGTTTTTTTTTTGTTTTTTTTTTTTTTTGTTTTTTCTTTTTGTTTTTTTTTTTTTTTTGTTTTTTGTTTTTTTTTTTTTGTTTTTTGGGTTTTTGTTTTGTTTTTTTTTTTTTTTGTTTTTTTTTTTCGCTTTTGTTTTTTTCAGATTCTGACTCACATTCACTGGCCTAACAATTCATTTACGCAACTTGGTCACCAAATACTACAACACTGCCATCTCCCATGCCTGTATCCGTCAGCTTGCCTTGCAGATTAATACAAAGTGTGCAACGTTGACTTATGCGTGGATAAAATTTCAAATGGACCTTCTCCGTATGGCTGTATTTCTTCTAAGACCTAAGAAAGACTGAACAGTTGACCTTAGTTGAGGATGTAGACAAGGCGGACCCCGTCCACAATTAACATTTTTGACTTCTTCTCCAAAACCACAGAGCAGATTTACCTGAAACCTTGTGGGGAATACATTGGGCGGGTCTCTACCAAGCTTATTAAAATGGTCACGATCCACTGATTTTAGGATTTTGTTATGAATTTTGAGGTTCATTTTTTTGGTCCGATCTTAAAAAAACTTCTCCGAAACTGCTTGGCCAATTGCTTCGAAATTGGTAAGGGGGGCTCTTTGGAACCCTGATACTTTTTTTTCAGCAGTTGGCACTGTAATTTTTAAATATTATTTCACATAAAAAGAGCGTGCTTTCGCTATTTTCGACTTCTCCAAAACGATTTTTAAAATTATATTGAAACTTTGTTAAAGGCTTCTCATTGATAGGCCAAATATATATATTTTTATTATTTTATTTTTTTTTCATTTATTTATTTATTTATTTATTTATTTATTTATTTATTTATTTATTTATTTATTTATTTATTTATTTATGTACAAGGATGTGTTGCTGGTAACCCCTGATTTGTAAATTATTTTTCAATCGTGTTACTTATCGGTTAACGTGAATTGACTTGATTACTATGTAAATGCATGGGGATTGCAATAGTAATTCACTTTCTGGACGTAATCTCCAAAACCACTTACCAAATTCACTCATCTCACTGGCAATGAGTGGCAATGTACCTTGAGTTGGTCACCAAGTGTGCTCAGATGGCCACGCATCTAAGATTATTGTGTTTGTTATGCTTTTTTTTCCCAAATGTTAACCAATCTTCTTCTCTGAAACTGCTTGGCCAATTAATTTGAAATTGCTCGGAGGGACTTCTAGGAACCCCAAGACCTTAATTTGTACAACAGGTGGCGCTGCGATTTGTCAAATATTATTCATACAAAAAAATGTGTTTTTGCTTTTTATAGACTTCTCCAAAGCCGCTTTTCAGAGTATGCTGAAACTTGGTGGAAACATTTCCGGCACAGGGCGAAACAAAATTATTCACAATGTGGCGTTGCTGTACACCTGTGCCTTTTAATCAATTATTAAGTCAGGTACTATTCGGTTAATTCATATAGTCCTACTGATTACTGTGCAAGTGAATAGGGACTACAACGGCAATTTACGTTTTCGACTTTTTCAAAATCACTAACCAGATTTATTTCAAACTGAGTGGGGATGTACCTTGGGTGGATCTCTATCGTTTTTTATTTTTTTATTATTTTTTTTCCTTTTTTTTCAAACGGTCATGTTTCAGTGATTTTTTTTTTTTTGCCAAATCTTAAAAAATAATCAAAACTGCTCAGTTGATTGATATGACATTGCTTATGGGTGAATTCTGGAGACATCGAGACCCTAATTTATTCTAATTTGGTCAACAGGTGGAGCTGTAATTTTTCAAATATTTTTATGCCAAAAAAGTGTTTTCATTTTTTTTCGACTTTGTTTCCAAAACGGTCAATCAGATTATTGCTGACACTTCGTGGAAGTGTTCATTTTACAAGAGCCAAACAAAGTTTTTCACAAGGTGGCGTTGCTTTAATCCTCTGATTTCTAATGACTTTTTCAATTCAGGTACTTATCGGTTGATGCATATAGTCCGATTGATTACCATGTAACTGAACGGGGATTGCAATGGCAATTCACAATTTTGACCTCTTCTCCAAAACCACTAACCAGATTTAATCAGAAATGTATGGGGATGTACGTTGGGTAAGTCTCTACTAAGTTTTGTTCAAATAGTCACTCTCCAGTGATTTTGGATTATTTTGAATATTTTCATTCATTTTTGGGCAAAATCTTCTTCTGCAGAATCACTTGGCTAATTGACTCTAAATTGCATAGAAACACTTAAGATGGGTACAGGTGGAGTTACACAGTGCGTGAGTGATCTTTACCTCATTCTGAAGGTCCCATGGTCACTTAGGTGTATTTAAATCTTCAGATTAAAAGCTGTTAAAAATCAGACTGGACTTGGATGTTTTATATGGTTATTATTCTCTTTGAAAGTCACACTCACAGAGCACATGAATGACCTTGACTTCATTCCAAAGGTCACAGGACAACTGACATGAAATGTACTGTTCCCTTGATAACTTGAGATCAGTTTTTAGTTGGGACCTTGATGTTGCACATCTTAATGTTTCTATATGAAGGTCATGTTAAGACAGTACATGAGGAACCTTGACCTTATTTCTGAGATCACAGTGCAGCATATATGCCTTTTTACTCTTCGCTATAACTTGAGAACTAATTTCAACTGGGACCTTGAGTTGCACATGTTAGTCTTCTTCTATAATGTCAGACCTAATTAGAACATGGGTGACCTTGATCCTATCCCAAGTTCACAGAGCTGCAAGTGTGAGGAATCTCTAGGTACGCTGAGCATGGGCTGTTCACTCATCCCTCTTGTGATTTTGTGTGTTTTATTGCTATTTTTGATTTCTCCAGAATCGTCACTCATATTAAGCTGAAGGTTGGTGGATATGTTCCTTGTGGCAAGGTCGAACAAAGTTGTTCACTAGGGGGTAATGCTGCAGATTCCTGGTTTTTTAGGATGTTATTAACTTGGTTACTTATATAATATTGCTAAATGCACTTTTTCTATTGATTACCGTGTAAATGAATGGGCATCCTAATGCTAATTCACATTTTTGACTTGTTCTCTGAAGCGGTCAGTTAGATTGACTTCAACCTTGGTTGCAATGTACCTTAGGTGGGTCTTCCGCAGATTTGTTCAAATGGATACGCTCCATTGATTTTTTGGGGGAAGGGTGACTTTTTGGTTCTTTTGGGGGCAAATTTTAAATGAAAATCTTCTCTGAAACCACTCACCCGATTGCTTTGATATCACACGGGAACACTCCATGAGAACTACTTGAACTGGGACCTTGGTGTTGCACATGTTAGTGTTCTTCCATAATGTACATAGGTGACCTTGATCCTATCCCAAGTACACACGGCCACAAGTGGGATGAATCTCTAAGTCAGCTGCGCATGGGCTGTACACACAGCCCTCTTTTTAAATAGCCTTTTTAACATTTTGGGGACATAACCAAAACAAATAGCTCAAACACATGTCCAGATAAACATTTGGTTTTGATCAAAAAAGTCAGAGCATTTGGTTGGCTACGAACTGCATTTCAAATCATCACAAAGAGTTAATGTAAAATTTAAAAGGTTTTTTAACTTCATATTGATAATTATAATAATAAAATTTCAATGATCTATAAAAAAAAAAAGCCCTTATTAACAAAAAATGAGATTATTTTACACGTAAATGCTAGCTTCAAGTTGGTAAAATTGTTTGAAGGACTGAATATTTCTAACTCTGAAGATGAAAGGTCGCAGAGCTCATGCCATCACCCATATCTTTCCGTCCGTCTGTCATTTAGTCCGTAAACATTTTGTCAGTAAACGCAATACAGTCCAGAGTTTTCAAGAGAGCCTCATTTGACCTTTATGATTACCAGGTGTATCAAAATGTAGGTGCAGCTCCATATTGGTGGGCTACCTACAGTATTATGTAATATAGGGATCAAAAGGTAAAAATCTGATGGCCATGCACCTTAACGTCTAATGTATCCTTATGAAGTTAAGCGGGATTATGGACGGGCTCAAAATCTCAGTTCCATACCATACTAGTGGTTCCACGTGTAATTTGACGGAATTTGTGAAACAAAATGTGTTTCAACATATGAATGCTTTATCTCCAAAAAAAAAAAAAAAAAATGAATCCGGCATGCAAAATTTATAGGATAAAAACACGTTCAATGCAAATACAGCATGTAATAGCAGTGACGTCCACATATTTGCCTCAGGTCACGAGGCCTGTAAAGTTGAAAGATGTCATGTTGTTATAGCCAAGGGTCGCTTAGAAATCAACGGCAAAGAGAATTGAGCCATATGACCAAAAATGATACTGGATTACATTGTAATCGACTCATTAGCAAGGGTTGGCGCTTGTCCAATTTACTTTTTCTTCTACCAAAAAAGTTACTACCCGATTTTAACAAACATACCATATATGGAAAGTTTGTCGGGGGGGTCGGGTGGGGTGGGGGGGGCGCAGATTTTGAACATCAAAATGTTATAACCTGAGTTGAGAATCAAGGTTCAATGGCCAGTAAGGGTACAGTGGTCTGCTTGTGAATGCTCTATCAGAAGGGCTCATATAAAATTTCGTACTGGTAAAGTCTATGAAGATCTGTGTCGACATCAATGCTGGTGGCGCCGCCTGCAGCATTTTTTTTTTCATGTCCGGAACCAGTCAAACTCAAAATAAAAGAACCGTTCCATGGAGTATATTTACTGAGTAGGCATTTATTTCCAGAATCTTCCAACCACCAGCATCAAGGAAATGCCAAAAATGTATTTTTCATGTTCGGAACGGGTGAGACTCGACCTTGCAACCTTCGGCAACAGTCGCCTAGCTGAAATGGGAAACACGCATATCCACTCAACCAAATCGCAATTATGATGAAAGAATAGTTTAATGCAGGTAGTTATGTGCGAGTGCCATATCAATACGGTTATGCAGTATATTTACTCGCTCCGAACATGAAAATATGTAATATACAAGTCAAAATGTGAATATCTTGCGACCAATCCAGCATCCGTAATTGTAATGGATTTTTAAGGAATTTAAGTGGGATTGTGATGAGGTCAAAAGTTAGGTTGCTCATGGTGCTAGTGGTTCACCTGTGCTTTGACGGAAATTATGATTTAAAATGTCTTGAAAGATACAAAACCCCACATTTCCACAAATTCTTGAACTAGACATACCAATTATTTAAGATACATACATCACGTCCAATGCTAGTACGTGATGTAAGATCAGTGACCTTGAATTATTTTTTGTTAGGTCAATAGAACAGATAATTTGGGGTAAGTTATTTTCTAATAGGAGGGTGTAGCTTGAGTATCAGTGGTAAAGAGAAGTCAGCATCCAGATCAAATTGCACTTGAGTTCATTGTATATAGTACGTGATGTAAGATCAGGGACCTTGAATTATTTTTGTTAGGTCAATAGACCAGATAATTTCGGATAAGTAATTTTCTAATAGCAGGGCGTAGCTTGGGTATCAGTGGTAAAGAGAATTCAGCATCCAGATCAAATTGCGCTTGAGTTCATTGTATATAAAACTATACTTGGTGACCTACTTTTTGGTCACCCTGACCCAATGATTGTGTCACCTTGGCCTATTCTTTAAGGTCAGGGAGCACCTAAAAAACTAATATTCAATTCAATATCTTGAAAAAGAATACGACGAATGATCCCATATATGTGTATTATGGGAAAGTTTTATATTGCATAATATGGATGACTTTGGTTATTTTTTCAAGTTCCCATAGGAAATACATTTCAGCAAATAAGTTTTGTTGGTCAGCGGAGTATTAGGACCATAGGCCTCTTGTTACGGTTGTTAATATGTGGGAAACTGTCGACTGCGCGTAATGGGACACACTTAAAGCAACAGATGGAAGGTGGCTGATGTGAAACTCAGGATTTGGATCGTTACACGACTATACAAATTGGCACTGGCAATGGTAAAGGATTTATGTAGGCCGAGGATGGGGGTTTGCAGTACTTTGTTTAATGGACACATAAGAAAAGAAGGAACAACCGCCAAGATCATGTTATTTATGAAATTCAAGGGGCCAGATGGTGGCAATTCCCCCTATTGCTATCGGTTCTGTTTCGTGAACATAATATACCTGAGTGGCATCCCGAATATAAAAAAAACAAACAAACAAACAAAACAAAACAAAAAAAGAGGGAAAAATATGTTTCCTGCAATGGTTTCCTACGAATGTAGCTCTGCAAAGCTAAAAGGAAGTTTTGTGTGCTCTTTACTGTGAATAAAATAAAGTTTGAATCACATGTGAAAACTTCGTAGCCTAGCGTATTTGTCAGTAAGCCCACGTTTAATGCTCAGCTATACGTCATTTGTCTCTATATCTCTAACCTCAGCTATTCGGATTCCATATGTATGGCTTGCTCTGTCAAGTCATCGGTACGATCATCACAAAAGCTTGATAGGATGTTCCTCAAATGAGTTTGTATTGAGTTTCTTCAAATAGTCACGTTTTGATGAGTTTTGTGTTTTTATAGCACTTTGTTCATTTTGGGTGGAATTCATCACATTAATTTTCTCTGAAAGTACTGCCACTATTGTTTTCAAATTGCATCGGAATAGTTGATACCCTTAGGCCTCAAGTTGTTTTATTTATTTATTTATTTATTTATTTATTTATTTATTTATTTATTTATTTATTTATTTATTTATTTATTCATTCATTCAGATATCATCCTCATCATCATCATTATCACTATTATCATCATTGTTATTGTTATTTATAATTTAAGGGTTTTTGCAGAATAAGATATTCTGGATTTCATTCAAAGTGTCCACAAATGTATCTTTGCGTGGTCTTTATTAAAAGTATTTTCATTTACAGCTCTATCATTTCCTAGTTTTTAAGAAACTCAACATAAAGTTATCTAGATAAAAAAGAAAAAGGCATGATGACTACATTGCATACTAAAAAATGAAGCCAGCTCATAATGT
>OZ026616.1:22083860-22161360 GCA_964020975.1 Hermodice carunculata | reverse complement strand
TTTAGAGGTTTTAATTTATCATGCTTTGTACATCTACATTTTGTGTCCTCTATTTTTGCGCACTTAAAGTTCATGTTGAAATATCGGCAAAAACCGTCAACTTAATATTGTGGTCTGCCTGACTATAGAACAAAACTGTGAAATTTTGTTTGCTTCATACGCTTTAACCCTATATATGAAACTGAAAAAGAATTTGCAAGCCTATTTGGAATTTGCTTCATTAGAAAGACACACCGCACAATCGTTAGGGGTCAGAGCGCAATGCGGCAGCAAGAAATATAGCCATCAGGATGTCTTAGTACATTAAAATGAATATATTGCATGCTGTAGGAAATATTTAAAAAATAATTTAGACGTAATGAACGCTTTGGAATGTTGATTGTACTTTGCTAACAACGTGGCAACAGGTGATCAGAAAATAGTGTTTCTTCATCACCTTTAAACGCTATACGCTGTTAATAAATTTACGGCGATTCTGAGTAACACCATGATCAATTTGACACTGTTTAAATTGACCAGGTCAATATTCATGTTATGCAGCACACAGTGAATGTTTGAAATCGAAAATCCCTACATTGAAATCGGCAGCACTGACCAGTGACTGGAATGAACAGAGGCTAGTGTAAAAAACGTCTTTGTCAAACTCAATAGGATAAACCAAAATTCTCAAGAGTAGGGGAACTCTCTATCCTGATTCTGGGCCCATACCTACTCCTTATGTACAACAATATAACTGGGCAAGCCGACAATAAAGTTAAGTATGTCACCAACCAACTTACATCTGAGGTTGCGAAGCACAAGATGTGAAATGCTATAGGAACGAGATCAGTCACACGCACATTATTTTTTATTCAGCTAGTTATTATCGTCTAGTTTTTACAGCTTCAATTTGAGATGATTAAAAATATCCAGCCCCTCCTCCCGAAAAACAAGTATCACCTTTTAATTCCATTGTCAAACAGTGACCAAAATTACTGGTTCAAATATTTTAAATGACAACAAGCTTGGCGGAGGAATATATTACGTCACTTCGGACTAACGGATGCAATTATTCCCTAGATATTCATCTCAAATCGTCTATAATTAATGACAGAGTTGATCTTCGTGAAATTCTCTGCAGTGATTGGAGCGTTGATTTTGGTAAAATCAGATGGAGATTACACTTACTTCAAACTACCAGCAGGGTATATAGCTTTTCACTGAAAAGGTTCTGTAAAAATTAGACCAAACAGACCAAGCTGGCTCTTTGGATAAAATATTAACAAAAGTGTAAACGAGATAATTAATTTGGGGGATTTGGGGAAAAAAACATAACAGAAGAGTGTACTTTTCTTCAGTATGTCTTGATATTGTAGCTATTAGTATTACTAGCTGTTAGGTAAGGCTTAGACATTATGATAATAAGTACACAAATAGATGGTATAATTTAGTGTCAAAACACTGACACCTCTCTTTCAAGCTACCAGCCAATGAACTAACGCAAAAACAATTTAGGCATCTTCATTTCACATTAATTACAGTGAATGTAAATCAACATACGCTACGCTTTCCTGCAACGTAGGAAAATAAAACTCTCTAAAAGGGTATCGATAATACGTTGCGGTTTTATACCGATTCAACGGATGTGCAAAACAAGATCAAAATTATCATTATTAGTACCTCTTAAAAGAAAAAAACCAAATGGTCAGATTAACATTTAGGATTTATTATGAATTCCTTCCTGTATGATTAAAACAAAACATTAAAACATTACGGTCGGAGACATATTTAAATATGTGGCTAAACAGTTTTGTTTTTTTTTCTTAACAAAATATAGTATGGCAAAGCCGTAAAAATATTTCTGCTCTTTCATCAACCTTTAAAAACCCTGGAGAAGTGGTTTTCAATATTAAGTGCAATGGATATAGAGGCTGCAGTGTACAGATCTTCACACAGAATAATAAAGCCTGCAGAAAATCACAAAGCCCGCGATCATATAAATTTAAATTGCAATGCCGGAAAGTGCACCAACAGTGCAACAATAGCATTTGAATTTTGTTTGCTAATTGAAAAGAATGATATGTTTTACAGTGCTGAAAAAAACAACCAACTCGGTATTTTAATGTCCTTGAAAAGGTGCAAAAGTGATCATATGCGGACAAATCATGAGACATAATCACCACTACCAGTCTATATGTCTATATTGCTATCAAATAGGCTTGAACAGTTATGACACCCATGTTCACAGAATTCATACAATTAAAGAACGGGAAGCCAGATTTTGTGAAAAAAAAAATGTTAAATTTTAAATTGCCTGATATACTCATTGCATGCGATTCCTCTCTGTGTTAAAATTGATATAATTTTCTTTTGCACATCTCTTACTTGACACCCCGATCATGCCAGAAAAGGAAATTCCGGGATGCAATTTGTGCTTGTCTATGCATTCTTGTCAACCTGCCTCTGCCCTTAACACTGGCATGGCTAACATCATGGAGTCTAACATATCAATCCCTATAATAATATCTTGTCCCTCCATGGGTAAGGTAGAAATGTACCTCATTATCACTAAAACTGATGCATGTTCTGATTTCCGTCATTTTGTATGTAATGGTACCAGCATATCAGAAATATAAACACACTGTAAAGTAATGAAGGCAGGCCTCTGTCTGTCAGCATTATTATAGATTTTTCTGACCTTTACCATTAACACAGAAGCCCTCTGAAGTAAACTCTACACATGAGCCATGTGTTGGCTTTGAATGTGCCCTCTACTCAGGGGCTCTGTTTCAACTCGATTACTTTATACTGACGCAAGCAGCCTTTTTGCTTTCAAAAACCTCTAACCCAGGCTACATATGACATGTGCCCTTTTACAATGGGTACGTTTCGCTGTACCTCTGGATATTATATCAAACACTTAACAGTAACATTCGACTTGTTTTAAATAACTGCGTTTAACCCTTTTAATCGACATTATACACCAATATTTATTTTTGATCAGTTATAGATTTGGCCATCAGCGGTTATTTATCTTGCCCAGCGACTCCTTAGTTACTATCAGTGTTAAAATGCATGAAAATGCATGTCAGTCAAAGAACATCCATGTGAAGCTATGTCGCGTCGAGCATTTTCTGTCATATCTGTGCCCCTCCAGATATTTGTCTTGACAAATACGAACGCCTTCTGTCACCTTGATCCGTTTAACAACAGCAGTTCGCCCAACATAAAATTTACCTTCAAAACTAAGACACAGCAGCCACCTATCACATAGCTGACTGACTTTGCTGCCAAATTCTACATGTTTTCTTTGTGGCTGTTCTTTGGATCTTCTAAAACCTGGACATTAAGCCTCCTCGACTAATTCACCGCCTGCTTTGAATTTCCTGCTTTACCACCTCATGATTAATGATCTGCTTCTTTGCCAATGCGGACTATATTGTTAGAGCTCTTCCCTGGACTTTAACATATGAGAATACTCCATTTGTCTCTGGGCCACCCAATAAAGGGATTGCCACATTAATTAACTCCAAAAAGGTATTTATCCAAATATCCCTCTGTGAATTCCAAGGCTAATTTGCCATTGCTTGCAACAATGAAGTTCGGAATGTGTGACTTTTTGTGACGGTGTCTTACCTGCATGCCCTTCATGACATAAACATTTAGGCATTTATAGTCCAGAGAATGGTGTGGAGAAAGGAAGATAAACTTGCTGCAGGTAGAATGTCGAAAAACACTTTCGACGAGCTTTCAATTCCATGTAAGTTGTGAGTTTTGTACAAATATGGAAAGATGGAAGGGCTGAAATCCGTCGAAAGCATTTACGCACCTTCTCCAGTCTTACCACAGGAAAAAGCAAAACAATCCTTGCACTTCACACTTTATTCATTGTGATTTTCACTAACATGATGAAGCTAGCACTGGTACATATAGATATAGGCATAACAGACGAGGAAAGACAGGACACTTAATTATACAACATGCCACGTAAATCCTCCAGTTACTTATACACTTGTTTCTTACTTCTCTGATATACAGTGCAAGTTTCAGCGAAATGAATTTATTTTGGCCTAGCTTTATGACAGCTTCAAAAATAATCAGCTGAAAACGCCAAGCTCACCGGACCTTTCTCTTGAATATTGGTTAAATCGATCTATTATCTAGTGTAGGGAAGATTGTGTTGTCAATGCGAGATAATCTTTGTACTTTGACGTCTCACTTCAGAAATGTAGTGGATTCCTTCATGAAAGTATTATGAACTGCGGAGCCGCGTTTGCCATGCTGTGTTTCAGACAGTCTGTCAAAAATTGCGCCGTGTCTCTCAAAATGGTATATCTAGTCTACACCTGGCAAAGTTTTGGAATCTGTTTTTATCTTACCACTGTGCTGTGCTTTCTGACCACGCCATATTAAATTGCTGCCCATTAAATTGGGTTGTACAGTTGCGCAAACCCGTTCAATTTCAAGGTATCAATTTTCCACTTCATTAACCACAAATTATATACAAATTAACTGTTTTATTAAACAAATCAGTTTCAAGAAAACCGGAACAGTCTAAGACTAGTGGTGACTGAAAGGCGCAAGGCTATGCGCCTCAATACCAATAGGCTTATCTGCCAGTTGATAAGTCGAGGCTGTATTATTTCTGGATCCATTTCTCATAATAATAATAATAATGATGATGATGATGATGATGATGATGATGATGATGATGATGATAATAATAATAATAATTGTCAGTCATGTATTGTGGGTCATCTTCATGTGGTCAAATATATGTCCCTTACCATAGAAAAATACGCTGAATGAAAAAAACTTGGGCTTTTTATGTAAATCCCTCCAAGATTAACACTATATGACTTCATTGCATGGTGTTTCATGTAAAGAAGTGTGCATGACCTTATCTTGTTTTCCCAAGAACGTGTATCTTCTTCCTATTACCCAGATATAGCTCAATACTCTGATTTCCTGCATGGAAGGTTTCATTCTTTCATAATCTCCAATATGAAAACTGCGATATTGCATCAAAGGTTTAGGCTCACTATGCCTACCTTTTGTTGCTTAAGGCTTAAACAAGCAAGACAAGATACCAAGCAAGCTAATGGGAAATGAGCCATGTTGGAGTAGCAGAAAATAGAATAATTTCATTTCAACATTGTTTGCAGGCCAATTTACTGGTCTAAAAGAATTTCATTGAGGGAAGAAATTGATATATAATATATACCTACCATTTAATTTTGCTAAATCATGTGAAAAGTTTTTGAAAAGATAATGGCCAGCTCAATTGGTTTAATACAATTAATGAAAAAAAACCCAACACTTTTTTGCCATAATGATTAATCAAGTGGAAACTGGACTCCACATTTCAGACACTCGCATATTCTTCACAATGCTTCATCTGTTCCATTCAGGTCTGAAAAATTAAGTGCAGAAGAAATTTATAAACACTATATTGTGGAGTGTGATTACAAGCATATCGCGTCCACACCCTTCACAATGCAGGTAAACCTGATTTTTGACCCCAAATTCGAGTCAGCCTTTCATCTGGCACTCTCCAAAGACATTATAAGGATAAAATACAACACACGTGGTGTATTGCAGATGGAGATGTAGCACGACTGAATGCTACAAAACGTTTGCACAAACAGGTTGTGCCAACCTTCAAAGAAACGCATTTGTTTAATTGCGACTCTGCATATCGAGATTGAGAGAGGTTACGTTAAGGAAAGACTAGAATGTAGAAACGAAAAATCTATGTGGAAGTGGTATATCAGACGTGGATATCATTAGATATGTAAAAAGGATATTTTGGCTGACTTTAACTCCACATACGCAGAAACAAACGCCAACAATATGTTCATTGTATAACTCTCATTAGTACACGTGTAACGCATTATATTCCATGCCAACACACGGAAAAACCCGAAAGGTATTGTTCCTTATGTAATCTGCTTGCAAATACTGAAAAAACCTTGTTCTGTCCTTGACTGATCTAGATTTAGTGTTTCTTATTCACATTTGAATAATGCGTATCAAGTCAGTCCTGAAGATCTGCATTCTGAACAGACATTTTTTTTTCTTTTTACCAAACGTTTAAATGATCTACTGACCTCCATGAGCAAGTCCAAAACGATTAATTTGCAACATACCTGAGCCAACGAAGTGCTATACGAAACACAGTTTCTGCTATTCTGGGCTTAGAAGCGTGATCTTATAGTAACAGACTAGAGAACTATAACCGGACTTTAGGACAAGATCGCCTTTTTGTTTATTATCTATTGGAAGCCATTGGTAAAAATTGAAAATACAGCGTGAAATTCATTGTTTATATATACATATATATATATATATATATATATATATATATATATATATATATATATATATATATATATATATATATATATATATATATATATATATATATATATATATATATATATATATATATATATATATATATATATGCAAAATAGGAATGGACTTAAAATTTGTGGAGCTTGGAGAAAATAAATTGTTAATGATACTATGCAAAAGTTTCACGGCATTTTACTTCTTTAGACAATCATGAGGGCAAATGAGCGTCCTGTGCGGCAATTTTCACAGAGAGAACACAACTTAATGGCATGCAGTATACAGGTGAGCTACTTCATACTCTGAAACATTCAGTTGAAAATAATATGCATTAAGCTTGAAATAACATGGATCATGATGCCTAAATTTTTATCAAAAGGGACCATAATGGTATTTGACTATAGTTTAGTGATATATCTTTGTACGTTACAGCCCAGATAAAAAAATTCGGAGATACATATGTCTCATATATACATATATATATATATATATATATATATATATATATATATATATATATATATATATATATATGTGTGTGTGTGTGTGTGTGTGTGTGTGTGTATGCGTGTGTGTGTGTGTGTGTGTGTGTGTGTATTTATATATATTAGAGTGATAAGGCAGGGTGGTGTAGTAATTCCTCGTACCAGTGCGCCGCAAAACAAGAGTTTCCCATAACCCAGGGTCACCGTAGAAAAACCAAGAATGGTTTGCGCTGGGAAAAGAACGTGTCAATCTCTGATACCCATAACTACGACATACGTCATTCCAACAACAATAGGCAAAGCACCGTTCAAAAGTTAGGCACATGGGCGCAATATGTTCACTGATAAGTGTAAGCTAGCTTCAAATTTACTTGGTTTTTGCCACCCCAACTCAGAACTGGATTTCCCACCACACCTTTCACACATGTCTGCATATTTCATGATTACCGCGCCGTTAACATCCTTTTAACAAGTGAAGTCTTCCAACATTTTGCAGCATGGGTGGTTAATGTAAAGCTTACCTAAAAATGTCCAAAATGGTGGTTAGTTTGATTGTCACCATGCAAAACATTACTTATGCATCTGAAGGACGTGCCACAACAATATTGAGTTTTCCATTCTTATGCCACATTGTCTTGGTTTCCCTACCCAGTCCCTGTCCTCCGCAGATAATGTTTCAGTACAGAGCATTAATCTTGCAAGTTAGGTACAAACTTACTTCGTAATATTTTGATATTCAGTTGCATTGTGTTGTGTTGTATTGATATTACAGTGTTTGCATAATTGATATCTCCGCTTCCCAGCGAAGAACGCCCTTGTCCTACACCGGTTGCCTAGCCTAATATGTTGAATAAATAATGACAACTCCACTCATGTAGCTAGCTATCCCATACCTGAATGCGTAGGCAATTTAAAATCATAAAACAGTGCAGTGTAGCCTTCGAGGAAAAATGTATACAATAAATGACAGGTGAGATGCTTTTGTTGGAATTCAGTCATCGCAACTTAAACATTCCCATTTCATTGGACCTTTTAACGATATGTGACGCTTCACTTCCATTGTTACTTGGGTTGTGACAAGGTCACGGGGAATATTTGTACACTGACAAATTGTGTTTCAATACGTGTCGGACATAAAATATCGATTGACGTAAAACAGTATCAAAATGCAGTCAGTTCTGGCGCAAATATAGGCCAAAATACACCTTATTAAGGCGTCTTTTGATTGAAAATATATAATACCCTGTGCAATTCGGTTCCCTTTTTATTTTGGTGAAAAGGCATTAACGTGTGAGATTGACCTACCTTTATTTACCACTTCCGCATGATGTACTGTCTAAATTACAGAAGACAAGACATTGCAGCCTAGGAAAACTGACGCGATTAATAGATAATGCTTTGTTGGACAAAGCGTAAGCATTCCTAAAAACAACGTGTGCAATTCAATGTGAATTATTAAAAACCGTTCGTGTATTTATGTGTCCATTCGTGGTTCACAACTCTGCGCCGTGATGCTTCTGCAATACAAACCTATACAGTAGTCTACTAGTTCCAAATTACATGATGTACACTGTATATTTCGTAACTTATATTAGCACAACATTAGTTTACTTATTTCCACGTGATACAGATATGCTGTGGCTCACACCAATAGCCATTGAAAAGTTCATTTCTTGTTTCTATTATTAACAGATAGAAGAAAGGCTTTTCGCGTTGATTAATGCTTTTTAATATAACATATCTTAAACAGCGACACGTATCATTTTGTGTTATAATCATAGCACGGATACATCTTCCTATGCCTATCACATATGTTCCTGTCTAATACGTGTGCCCCAAGAATAATGATGCGCATTCTACAATACCATCACTAAGCGCTTTCAAATTTTGGGCCTTACAAAAATATACATCCAACCACTGTGGAGCAACGACGAAATTCGCAATCATGTAACAACAAAATAAAAGGAGAATAACTTTAGCCTCCAGAAAGCACAAAACATAACCTAATAAACATTTTCACCCATGGGTACCGTAGTTAATATCATCTACACTTTATGGTTGTTTTTCCTTAGTTACCTAATAAACATTTACACCCGTGGGTACCGTAGTTAATATCATCTGCACTTTATGGTTGATTTCCTTTAGTTACGGCAGTAAAGGGACGAGTGAAGGGTGAAAGTCCTTACTTTGCATTCATAATTATGTCACTGCCATTAAAAAAGGCTGTTAATTTTTTTAGGCAACATTATGTTTTGCATTTTACTCTCGCTTAGTAAGGGCACATTCATGTGAAAATACTAGAATAAAATTTTAAACAGTTAATGCAAACATTCATCACATAATCTTTCGATTGCAGCAGTTTCACGCGCCAGTTCCAATCTATGTCCTGTCATGGAACAAGGAAGCACTGTTCTGTGAATTTGCAAACAATACTCGGAGCTTGTATATTTCACAAACACAGTAATAACATTTCTTTCCGTACACCATGAATAATTAATGTGTGACGTAATGGTGTTTCTTCAAACAATGTGATTGTGTGCTATTGAAACACTGCAAGGCGTAATTGTTAGAAGTATTGGAATCTGCTTGAATGATACTGTGATCTTCCATAGGATATTGTCATTTCCAAACCAAGATCTTACAACATGAAATGCCTTATGCAGTAACTTGTGTCTGTTTTCTCCTCGCTTATGGTTTCTAGAATAATAGCTTTCAAACAAGCAATATGAATATTCACAGTGGTACATTGTAAAGATAAGTCTCTCGATATCATAACAGTAAATTGTCAGTTATAGATTTTTCCTTTAAAATATCTGAACGCAATATTTAAATGAGGTTTTTGGACAAGTTTATAGAAGTATTTTAAGTTGCGTGCTTCACCGAAATTTACACTATCGCAGAACAAAAATATGTAAATTACGCACGAGCACATAAAAGGAGGGACTGCCATCCAGGAAACAAGCCGTCGTATTTTTGGCTCTCTAAGGCATGCAGCGAAGAAAAAATGCTTGCTTTGGATGTAAAATGTTTTCGTCTCATATCTACATTAACCAAGACTAACATTGGCGAAAATGTCAGTCACACAAGTGCAGTAAAAAACATGCTATGAAAAAAGACGAGTGTGTGAGTAAAGCTTTGTGTTCGAGACCAAACCTCTTTGCTCTCGTACAAACCTGTGTGTGTTATTGGATTGCAGTGCCTTACAGAGTCTTTTACTCCACAGCAATGCACCTTAAGACAACACTATTTACCGTTTAGGACCCTGTCAAATACCTTTGTGTAGTAATATTAGCTTGTCCTGGTTGCTCGTTAGTCTGGACGAAGTTTATACACGGCAGAGCCCGGCCGCAATGTTCAGACCCTCAGCTTCCCTTTTACTATGTCATGTATTCAGTCTGGGTCTTTTGCGGGTGCGGCTGCCCAAGCAGTTCCTACGGCTGTCTCTACAGATGCAGCTAATTCTTTATTGATTCTACGGGATGTGATTTCACAAAGGTCTTCAGCAACGTGATAAAGTCCATCTTGGCCTCCAGGTCCTATCTCTTTGAACGTACCTCCATAGTCGTAATCTTAAACTAAATTTACAGTTGTCAGTTGCCAAGTCCTTTGAGTTGTTTACAACAAATCAGCGAGTACAATATATCCACTTTAAGATGTTAAAGGTGCATTCGAGCTTCACAATTTACTTTATAAGTACAAATGATAAAAGACGTCACAAAAATAAGAATTGTGTTGATTTGTTGTCCCCGAATCTACAAAAAAGTAACCTTAATTGTTTGAAACAGTGCATTTAACATTTGTGGCGGTGGACAGTGGGTTTGGAGGAAGAGAGAGAGAGAGAGAGAGAGAGAGAGAGAGAGAGAGAGAGAGAGAGAGAGAGAGAGAGAGAGAGAGAGAGAGAGAGAGAGAGAGAGAGAGAGAGAGAGAGAGAGACTCAGCCGGCGGAAAACAGCCTCTTGCCACCAGCCCGTCACTCCAGGCAGGAACTTTATATGGTCCGCTGTTTCATGCTGCTCTGATAATACATATAACATACAAATGCAATTCAACTGAAGGCGAAAACGTCCCAGTATATCTGTCATGTTTTTGAGCCGAAAATATCCATCCATTTCCTTTCACTTACATAGGGTTTAGTTTGTCCTGACATATCAGATTCTGAAAGACGATTCTAGTGTTCTGGCAAATTGTGAGCTTGTTGACAATGGTAAGCATCCAACGGCAAAGGAAACAGCCGTCGTCAAAAGCCTGTATGCCGTTGGCCGTCGAACGCCATTCTCTACAACCATCAGCACGCCAAGGTACAAACCATTTAATTGGATATTGGTATCAATCGGCGACACTGCCGCTGAAATGTATGATTCCCCACGAATACTTCTCTACTAATCACTTGTTTTTCATTTGACGGTTGGTACTTCAAGAGAAGGATTGAACTCACAGTACAAGGCGTTAAGGTAGCAATGATTGCGCAATACTATAATACGTTGTTGTACTGAGCATTGTGCAGATATGTCCAGGTATGATACTGGAAATCGCCCAAAATAGCAAAGGTGCAAAACAGAAAACACAACATTTTTATGCACATCAGAGTACAGTTGAAATCACATTACTGCATGCAGTGTGCACTATTTTCATTCATTTTGAAATGAAACTGAATTTGCATGAATAAAACCAATTGCCCTGCCTACATGTAAATATGAATTAGTTTAGGTGTAATGGCATTTTGGATAAATGCTGGGGTTGTAGCTTTTGTATAATTGGATATCATTAGTCCGCATTTTCCATGTTCACACCTAACATCGGTTGAAGATTGCATGGTAGAGTTGTTCGCACGCAGCAGCCTGGAAGATCCCACATTATAGCCACAAAACAAGATGTGCTCTCAAGGTGAACGTTACCTGGTCATTGACCGATACAGAGTAATCGTTGGTCTTTAACGAAAGATCTGTTTTATATCGACAATGTGCTCTGAGCTTTGAAACATCGCACCTGCTGTCCTCGCGGTTTTCGCCAACTTAGTGTAATCAATGCGGATGTATCTGCCAGGGGTCAATTATGGGTTATCAGCGCTGTCGTGACCACCAGCTTGAAGTTAGCACATCTCCTGCTACCGTCTATGTAAACATTCTACTAATGGACAGTAACCACTGTGGTCGCTGTTACATTCAACCAGTCGCAACCAAAAGCTTGTTTCCTTACAAGCAGAACCAAAGCAGAACCACCGGCGTTGCCACATCCTGGGTTAGGCACATTAAGTGATGTCACTGCAGGCGTCCCAAAGACTGCTGACGCCGGTGCTTACTGGCCTCAATAAGGTATAACCATTGTTGTTGTGGTGTCAGAATCAACTACGAGCAATCGTCGCCGAAGAGTTGCCCATTAATGATTGTATTTTGTTTGTTTATCATTATTTAGCTGTACACTGTTGAGTCGTCGCTTTGCTTGAGACATCAGAATGGGTACTTGCATGTAGTACTATATAATTAGCATTGAGCAGTTTTTTAATCTTCACAAATATCCAGTAAAAACAAGATACCAGCTTCCAGTAACCGCGACTTAATACTCCCATCTTGAGTTTTTTCTGTCGATTGCGGTCCCTTTATATTTCTCAGAAATATGCTTCATAACTAACGACAATTTACATCTACAGTTAATAAGATACCCACTTTAGATATTCACCGTAATGTAGCGGGGGTCAACGGATAAGAAAAAATGATTTACTCCTTCTAGCGTCAGTTAAGCATCTCTCCTCGGTGCATTCGAGAAACACTCCTTAAAATACAACTCCAGGCATCAGTCCTTTGCTGACAAATCTGATCGATCGCTTTCTGTCAACATCACCTTGATGTGTGACAAAATCGATTAGATGCCTTTTTTAGAAAAAAAAACAAAAAACAAAAGAAACAAAAAAAAAAAAAAAAAAAACGATAGACCAAATGGAAAAAAAAAAAAAACTTCTATCGTCCTGTTGTGCAATATCTCTAAAATATACAAATGCCTCATTTACAGTCACTCTATTTTTTTTTTTTTTTTTTTTTTTTTGTTGTTGTTTCCTTTTACAATAAGCCAACTTGTTTGTACAAGCCGAACTATTTAGAAGGGCCTGTGCTAACAGGGATACGGCAAATCGGCCTGCATTGCCCTTTTTTAGATATTTATCAAACTTGCCACATTGTAAGGCACCAGGGTCTCCTGTATAATTTGTGGCATGTGGAATTGCTGCTCCTAACCTGCAGTTCATACATTACTACTTATTTCATCCTTATCATATACCCTAGGTTACTTGAATTTAATTGTGGCACTTGGGATTTCTTGATCCCAACGTGCAGTTCATACGTAGTTGCCTCTGTAATCGCTATCATCTACATAAAGGTTCTACATTATTCCAGTCTCGAATTGTGGTTGTTCTGATCCCGGCGAAGACATTTTTCATTTTTTCATGGTCTGGCCCCTCTTCGATTGCTATAGAACCGTATTGAAGGAGACTGTGTCACCTTCTGGTATTGGCAGCAAATCCTGAATTAATCACCTACTTTGCGGCGACTTTCAATTAAGCTGCGTTCCCAAATGAAAGTCGGACATTTTGAGAGGAACTGATCAAGGTAGATTCAAAGATATTTAGCTGTGTAGTTACAGAATAAGGCAGCCAAAATACTTATCACTTGCTACCCCCTGTATCATTGGTTATACGGTCTTTCCTATTAGCTCTTTAAGTGCCACATTTTGGACTGATTCTCAGCTTTCCTTGTCGCCCTGTGGGCGCATTGCGCCCAAATCACACCGCCAAAATGTCATTTATCTGGACCATCATATTTTATGTGAGTACAGACATACCGATACTTGAATCAAAGTTTTTTTTTTTTTATTTATCTATTTTTTTTTTCTTTTTATTATTATTTTTTTTTTTTCAAGAGACATGAATCTGGCACTTATTATAATTCAGAGCACTTCATTTAATGCAGATCGACTTTAGTCGCAGTTGGCACTGAAATAGTCAAGCAGCAGACAAGCATCTGTTCTCTTCTTGACTTGCTCCTCTTTCAAACAGCTGTAGGATCATTCAGAATGTCAGGTACATCCATCCGATCGATGACAGACTTTCTTTCACCTCGTTACATGCTATGATAAGATTCTTATTGACCTTGTCGCCAATTTTTGGTGGCTAAATTTATTTCTTCAAAAAGGGGGAGGTGCACTAGAAACATGAGGGTTTTTTGGCACACGCACTAATCGTTTACCTGAGTCATCGATTCGCCACATGTTCAATACACCATTATTGTTACAGCGATATACTGAATCAACATTTTTTCCGCGTCTGTGTTCGAACATAGAATCAGACCTACACCCTTTTTAAAATGAAGTTTAACATGTCGGTTTACAATCAAACACTGACAGGCATATATATATATATATATATATATATATATATATATATATATATATATATATATATATATATATATATGTGTGTGTGTGTGTGTGTGTGTGTGTATATCTGTATATGTGTGTGTTTGTGTGTGTGTGTGTACATTGCCTTTCATAGTTTTATTTTAGGCATGTTTATTTCATGTGCTGTTGAAAGATCAGCGTTCAAAGCGAAACTATTTTTGGAACACTAACAACTGCAAAGGTCCATTTGATACAGCTGTTGCTAAGAATCCGGACGTTTTTTACTCATATGTAAATGTGTTGTTTTGTTATTGTGAGAGGTGTCAGTATGCACAACATGAAATCGGTTCTATCTGGCTTTAATACAAGGCATGCATATTAATTTTCGGCCAAAACTGCATATCTGATTGTCTTAGTAACCATAGTCTTGCCTGGCGTTGATGACGAATATGGCTTTAGCATTTGTAAGCTTGGATTTATCTCAAAGTCACCGACTTTGTGAAAAAGGGGTATCTAGCCCTGTCAGTGACAGCGATATCTCAGTGCGTCCTCCGTGATCGACAGGCGTCAACCCCGTGCCTCGTGGCGGGAAATTAATATGCATGTCTCGTATTAAGCATACCCAGCGATGAAGTACATGTATAGGGCATGTATCCAGCTGTCTTTTCCGTGTCTTTCGTGCACAAAAAGCTTATTTAAGAAACCAATGTGTTACAAGGACTTCACACTTCCTACAAACAACACTGCAAAGTTGTAGTGATTTATATGATAATTTCGGGCATACATAGAGGAAATAATCTGCCCTATTTCTTCCTGTTTTGAACAGCTTACAAAGACCAGTTTGTTTTTATGTCAATCTATGAGTGTTTGTATAGCGGCACGGAACAATAATAACCCAGCTTGCCTCACAGAGGGATAACCAACTGGCTATTCTTCAAGTCAGTCGCAGTTCGTTTTGCTGCCTTTATGCTGTCTTTTTATGATAGTAACTCGTTACACCTGCATGGAAACCGAAGGTGGCCAGACAATATTCCAGTACATGATACATACTGGAATTTATAGAACGCAAGACTCATATATCATATGTAATCATCTCTTATCACGCACCTTTAGACATAGACGTACAATATAGTATATGTTTGGAGTCACTTCCCTCTGACCCTTAAATACAATGCCGCCATTGTTATAAACGCCGGTTGACTCTCGGAGGTTTTATAATCTGCCCTGGGCACTACCTCTTTTTGGTCCTTAGAGAGCAGGGCAATATGATTCCATTACCACCTTCTTTAGCCTAACGAGTGACACCATCATCATTTTGCATCATACAGTGATGCTCCCTTTGACCCCATGGGTACTGAGCAGTTGGACCTAGGCACCATTGTCAGTAAATCTAAGCATTGTTCTTGTGCATCGTCAATTACAGAACTTTTCACCCACCTTATACACGGAAGCGTTTTTGTGGCAGGTTTCACAGAATAAAGTAAAATTTAGTTGAAAAATCAAACAGCCAGGTAGAGTCAAAACATAGTGCATTTTCGCAAGCACACATATAAAAGCAAACAAGTCTGTTAGGTGTAGCATGCGCTCTATTCAAATCAAATGCACGAGTCAGGGATGATTCTGTATAAGCAAAAAGGAGTATCTTGCTTTCACTATAATATGTGCCATACTACATCTTTTGGTTGTGTTATGATAGTAAGAGTGAGATTGAGCTACACTGCTTAAAAGGGAGCGAGCACGCCTTTAGATCAAAACATTATTCTTGTGGCATACTGATAAAACTCTCCTGAGAGAGAGAGAGAGAGAGAGAGAGATAGAGAGAGAGAGAGAGAGAGAGAGAGAGAGAGAGAGAGATTTGCCCAAATTAATAAAAACTAGCACAACATGATTCCTGACGCATGATCAGACCTGTCTACATACTAAGCGTGATTTGAAGTGGTTAGCTTCCACCCTCTAGTTTTCCACTGGAGGTAAACTGGGCTGAGTGTGTCTGGTCGTATGCTTTGAGTATTACACTAAATAGTTCGAATGTGAGGGGGTATCAGCAGAAGACAGAGTGGCCATCTAAATTCTGTTATCGTGTTTTATACACAACCCGGTACACATGGATAACAGTCTTTGGCCAGGCTAAGACAGCCAATTCAGAACAGATTGCTTACCTCTAGAAGCATGCAAAGTAAATGCTTTGTTAACACTTACATTTGGCTCTATCGGTGCTAATTACAGCAATGGTTGCACACATCTAAATTCTGATGATTAGGGTGGATTCACATTATTCATCCAAGTACTTTGTATGCCAATACCAAATTGTATGTCTTTCTAGGAACGAGAATGGCCCAGTTAAGCTGTTTTCCCCACCCCCTTTGGGCGCACCATTGCGCTGGACACGTGCTCAGCAGTTCTTGACTGTGTTAAGAGCTAGAGAGAAAACCTGACACTGAAACTCTGAGTGTGTGTGTGGGGGGGTGCTTTTCTTTTCCAACTTTTTTTTTTTTGTAATGGATGAGTAATTTATATGGAGACGCCTAAGACAGCTGTTTGTAGCGAAGATATTTTATACCTTAAGCAGATATTTCATGATTAATATGTCCGGTAGAATCTTGATCTCCGAAACCGCTTGGGCAATTAGTTTGAAATTGTATAGGGACACTTATAGGGACTCCCATACCTTTATTTGTTCAACAGGTGGCGCTGCGATTTTTTTCTTTTTTTTTTATGAATTTTCGTCCTTTTTTTGCTATTGACGACTTCTCCAAAACAATCTCTCATTGTGCTGAAACTTGGTGGGTATGTTCTTTGTGAAAGGATCACACAAGGTTGTTCACCAGGTGGCGTTGCTGTGGATCCCTGATTTTAAACGAATTTTTCAAATCGGGTACTTTTTGATCAGTGCATACATTCCTATTGTTTACAATGTAAAGTCAATAGGAACTGCAATGGTAATTCACATTTTCGACCTCATCTCCAGAACCGTTTGCCATATTCACTTCAAACTTGGTAGGGATTTGTCTTGTGTAGTTTTCTACCGAATGTATTTAAGTGGTCATGGTCCAGTGAGTTTTGGAATTTGAAAGATTTTTTTTGGGGGGGGGGAATCTTAGAAAATCTTTTTCGCCGAACCCGCTTGGTCAATTACTTTGAAATTTTGCAGGGACACTTCTAAAGACACCCAGACCTTAATTTGTTCAACAGGTGGCGCTGAGATTTTTTTCCTATATTTTAAAAGAATTCCTCTGCTGTTTCGCTTTTTTTCGACTTCTTCTCCAAACCCATCTCTCAGGTTGCTTGGTGGATATGTTCCTTGTGAAAGGCTCACACAAGTTTGGTCACCAGGTGCTGTTGCTGTGGATCACTGGTTTTTAACGATTTTTTTCACTTAGGGTGCTTGTTGGTCAGTGCATACATTCCTATTGATTACTATGTAACTCAATGAGAATTGCAATGGTAGCTTACATTATCGACCTCATCTTAAAACAGTTAGCCAGATTCACTTCAAACTTGGTGGGGATGTGTCTTGGGTAGGTCTCTTCCAAATTTATTCAAATGGTCACGATCCAGTAATTTTGGGTTTTTTTAGGAATTTTTCTTGTTGATTCTACATGCCTATTAATCACCATGCAAGTGAATGGAGATTGCAAAGTTATTAGGCTTTGCAATGCTCATTAATAATTTTTGACTTCTGCTTAACCATCAACTAGGTTCACTTCAAACTTGGTGGGGGTGTTCCTTGGGTCGGTATCTACCAAGTTTGTTCAAATGGTCACAGTCCAATGATTTTTGGATTGTTTATGATTTTTTTTTTTTTTTTGTTTAATCTTCAAAGTTTTTATCCTTGTTTATACTCAGCCAATTGCTATGAAATTGTATAGGGACACTTCTGGGCATGGAGATGATACAGGTACAGTAGGTGAGTGACCTTGACTTCATTTCCAAGCTCACAGGGTGAGGTGCATGAAATTCACTGTTTATATGGTAACTTGAGAACTATTAATGGTAGGACATTCGTATTGTACATGCTAGTTGTCCTTAATAAGGGTCAGACTTGAACAGTAGATGAGTGACCTTGACATCATTCCCAAGGTCATATGGACACTTACTCAAATTTTATTGTTCCCCTGACAAGTTGAAAGCCATTTGAATTTGGACCTTGATGTTGAACATGATGGTTGTTCTGAGTAAAGGCCAGACTTAGCCAGTACATGGGTGACCTTAACCTCATTCCCAAGGTCAGTGGGACCCAGACACTTACGTTAATTTACTTTTCACTTTGTAACTTGAGAACTGTGGAAGGTAGTCGTCTCGTTTTACAATTTAACGGTGTGCTCCTGAACAAGTCATTCATCATTCCCTGTCCCTGTAGAAATAATGACTAAGTGATCGCCGTCACACGCCATCAATGATTCCAGATTACAAACAAAACACTCCTAGAGACACTTGTTGCAACAGGCACAATACGGTTAATACTGTTTTGTGTAACTAATCGTGCCGCATTCGCATGAAATAAACGTCCACCCAGCGGTATTTGTTTTGGACCTTAAACAGTCATGGACATTCCAAGATCATTAGCTGTATGACCATTCCTCTCCATCATAATATTTCTACTAAAACGGGCCGGGGGGGGGGGGGGGGGGGCAGGGATCGCCTGTTGATATTGGGAGACAACACTGCCACAATATACCACTGGACAGGTTCTGTGCAAAGGACAGTTATTCATTACTGTGACTCTTCTGTCCGTACTGTTAGCACCATCAGCTTCTGATGTCGTCTCTATTCACTATAAATACCAAGACGTCAATTTGGCTTATTTCCAGGCCACAACACATATGTTGCAGGGGCAGCGAGATATTTCATCCATTCATGTGCTGAGGCGCTGGGACCGTCAGACACTAATCGCTTGCATATGCCAAGATGGTGTCCATTGACTGCACTTAAAGATCATGTAATTCTATTACCATGATTACACATGGACCAGTTGCTATTGAGGGCTATTGAGGATCCCGATGACGGAACTCGATGTGCACGGATTTTTGAATGATAACACTGAGCGGGATTCAAATTTGTCAGTTTACAGATATTTGCTTATGTACTTTGCTCGCTTTTTGCTACATAAAAAGACTTAAGGTGCCGTGGAATGGGTATTATGTTCCTTTCCTTGAAATCCCAGGCTCTGCTTTTAAAACAACGTGAATATTCTGTTTTATCATCCACAAGATGCACTAAATTGAGTTCGTATTTTGGAGTCCTACCATACTCTGTATGGAATGTCTATCACATTTTTTTAGCAGTTTAGATTTTTGCCTCCTTATACTGCAGTGTTTGGTATAAACAAATGACAAATTGATGACAAGAAGCCACTGAAAACAAACAAACAAAATTACGCGAAACAGTACTCTACTATATAGTTCATAAGTGTTGTGACTACACCATCAGCAATACCACTCAGCAGGCAACTGTTACACCAAGTTTGCTGTATGCAAAGAATGAAGTTGCTGAAAAGATGTGCACATTTGGAACGCATTGATGCCCCAAAATGAGAAATAAATTATATATTATTTCAATATACTATAAAAAGCAATGTCTGAAACAACAGGTGCATGTCATTTGCAGCTTTGAATCTGTTGTAAGAAACTGAAATTTGCATTCAAACAAAAACCAAAGGTACGTTGACACTTATTCATCCAATGAGGATTATGTTACATGAAATAAATTATGTATCCAGACAAAGTGGCCCATTTATTGGATGAAATCATCAAGACAATCGAAGTCTTTTTTTTTTAAGAATTTAATTTCCATAATGTATATATTCCTGGACATTATTTGTACACTTTGGATATTTTGTGGAAGAGTTGATCTCTTTATTCTTGAACAGGTAAAACGTCGGCGGTCTGTGTTCTGCTAGACACGAACATGGACCGTGCTTGGAACTCACAATAAAAGTCCAGTGGTCTGAAATATCGACGGGCTATATTCATGGTCGTTTTAGATTTGACACATTTCTAAGATGTACCTGTACTAACAAAAAGCACTAGCTTTGAGGTTTGTTAACATGGTATTTGAGCTAAATACTATAATGTATGTCTATGGGAAACTGATCGGTGTTTGTGTACCGCATTGACTTTGTTGTTTACGTACTTGGATATTTTGAATGGCTTTGTAAAAATGATTCGAGTTTTTTATTCTTTGTTTTCACAAAGGCGACAGCTCTGGGAAAGAGATAAGGTTTTATTGGGACTCATAAATGTTTAGGTGTGCAGATAGTCTACCCGTAGCACAGTTTTATCTCGTAATTTTCACATACTTATTAGGTATATGGTGAGCCATTCTGTATTTTTTTACACTCATTAACCAAATAATATGCAATGGCTTACATGTACGTCATCATCGTTATGAAAAATATCGTTGAAAACCACGACTGTCGCAGTAAGCTAAATTTGCATAAATAATATGTAAAATTGTAGTTAAAAGTGCTTGTATTTTCAAGCATAATAAACTATCATTATTTGAAATATAACTTCTATTACGCAAATTTACGTATACTGGATGAATATAATATAATATGCGTTGGGCTATATGTGAGGCAGGGAGTTTACCCTTGGGAAAAAGTACATACTATGATGTAGGACTAATCAAAGTCAAATATGGCAGTTCATAGTATGCCAATTAAGTCCTCACCTGTTTGACGGTAGTGATGTCATAGTACCTTATATTGAGCATATTTTACTACTCCGCAAAGTCCGTTCCTTATTACCTATTCAACATGAAGAATGTAAAAAAAAAAAATGACATGGCAAAATGACGTTATATGCTATGAATGGAAAATGAATCCAGCAATGAAAGAGGCGGTATGGACCACAATCTGTAGTCAGTGCGCATTAACGTTGGATACTGCACTGGGTAAATTGTCCATGTCATACGTAGTTAAAGTGCCGTTGTTTGCCTTTGTGTATATCACTACGGAGGACTCTCCGGCCTGGGTATCCACCTGACAGCATCGACACCTACAAATGACCCTAATGTTCCGGCAGCATGCGCAACACAACACTTTGGTAAACTCCTTTCGAAAGTTCTCATTCAGCCAACCGTACAGTACGGGGTTTGTACAAGCTGATGCCAACACCAGCAAGTGGCTAATTGGAACAACTAAGCCCTTCTTGTCAAATGATCTCACTAATTGGTGATTGAAGTCTGCCATTATATTAAACATATTAAGAGGCATCCAACTGCATGCGAATACAACTGCTATCATGAGAAGCAAAAGATTGGTTTTCCTTTTTTCTCTTAGCCTCCCGTACATTTTTCCTCCTCTGGTATGGCGAATTCAGCGTCACTGCAGGTTGCTGATTTATCATTCTGTATTTTAATTTATTACATATCCTTGCATGTGCGATTGTCACCATCACTATTGGCACTATATATTGAAATATCATTGAAGCGATCGAATAAGCTGCCTTCTCAATCTGTAAATTAGGGTTCTCATAACATACTATATACATTTTGACGCCAGCGACCTCTAGTGGCTTTGTCACATTAAAAACTAACAATGGACTAGCCATTAGGAGAGATATCAGCCATATACTGGTAAGGGCAATGGCAGCACCTACTTTCCTCATACTGTCCTTTGTGGGGTAGACAATTACCTGAAAGCGGTCCAGTGCGATAGCCGTGATGCTGATAGTGGAAACAAATACGTTTGTACCCGACATTGTGGGGACAAACTTGCACATAAAATCTCCAAGGGTCCAACTGGCGAGCGAAGCTTTCATGAGATTAAACGGTTGGGTGAACAGGCACAATGTCAGGTCACTAATGGCAAGGTTGATAATGAAGATATTCCTGGGTGTCCGCATATGATGATTACGTGCAACTACATAGCAAACCAAACCGTTTCCAGTCACTCCAAACATAATTAAGATTGCAAAAACTACTATGAGAGAAACCTGGGTAAGCTCATCAAAATTGCTCAGACTGATGGCACTACTTTTTCTGATGTAATTTTCTATTTCTTCCAGACTCATGCCAGAGCCATTGCGTTCGTAGTTGGCCAAGTTGAAATTCCCAGATAAATTCCCACTTGTCTCCATAAGGTAAGGGCCGCCCAAGCTGTCGAAGAAAAGGTCGTCGCTGGCCTTCTCGTGATGGGCGTGCCTTGGCGGAAGACTTGCTGCCACCGCACTCATCCTGCAACAAAAACCAGCCAGCTGTAATATGAAATGTGCTGCGTGGAAACCTGTATCAATTAAACTATGAAAATAATTAATCTTCCGTTATAACTCTCTGACATTTTTATTTTGTACCGATTTCAGGTCTTCAGCTGGATTTATGTAGGCCTTATCCTATATACGCAGAAGCATTGCTCACACATTTACTTTCGATTCCCTCAGCTAATGGTCAGTGGTGGCTGAGAAGTCATCGCACCATATTTTGTGTGTGCGTGTGTACCTGTACAGCTTAACCATATGTTTAAGTACTTCAGCTGAACATCTGAAACACCACACCATGGACTGCATACACTAGGGAGAAGGAGGTTTGATATGGTATACATAGATCTGTATTTCAATCTGCAATTTCGGAGGGTATAATAGGAAATCTTTGCACCTAGGCTCCATAAAATTGAGTCCCTACTTCCCTGGTACTTTTTTTTTGGGGGGGGGGGGTATTTTAGTGTTCCCTGCACCCAAACACATGCTCATCTCCCCTGTCCTCGCATATTTTTAATTCTTTCTGCTCCTCTGTACCTGTATGTTCATCTTCCCTGTCGCCCACAACATACATACAGGAGGCTCAACACCACTGTGGCAGCAGTTAGGGCGATGACATCAAACCATTGCCAGATAGCGAGTTCAGTGTCTTAACAGAATGATATTCCACTGTTGAACCTGCAGGTCATTTGAAAACATGGTAATTCAGCTGAGATTAAAACTTACGCGAATACTGTGTTTGTATTGTTCAAAAAACAATTCACTGGTAGACTTACTGGATTTATCAAAGGCTGCGACTAAATAAAAAGTTTGATTAATAAACAAACTACGCCAGGAACCGGCAAACCGTAGCTCTTGAACCATAAAAAAATCCATCAGTGTCCTTTCTTTCTTTCTTTCTTTCTTTCTTTCTTTCTTTCTTTCTTTCTTTCTTTCTTTCTTTCTTTCTTTCTTTCTTTCTTTCTTTCTTTCTTTCTTTCTTTCTTTCTTTCTTTCTTTCTTTCTTTCTTTCTTTCTTTCTTTCTTTCTTTCTTTCTTTCTTTCTTTCTTTCTTTCTTTCTTTCTTTCTTTCTTTCTTTCTTTCTTTCTTTCTTTCTTTCTTTCTTTCTTTCTTTCTTTCTTTCTTTCTTTCTTTCTTTCTTTCTTTCTTCTTCTTTCTTTCTTTCTTTCTTTCTTTCTTTCTTTCTTTCTTTCTTTCTTTCTTTCTTTCTTTCTTTCTTTCTTTCTTTCTTTCTTTCTTTCTTTCTTTCTTTCTTTCTTTCTTCCTTCCTTCCTTCCTTCCTTCCTCCTCCTTCCTTCCTTCCTTCCTTCCTTCCTTCCTTTCTTTCTTTCTTTCTTTCTTTCTTCGTGTTTTTGGTTTATTTTACAATCCATTCGCACTAGCGACTGAGTAGGGTCAAGTCATTCGGCTGCCATCAGCTGCCACCGAGCTCATCTGGGTCCATGTTTGAACGTCATAACTTGTACAGAGCTCAGTGCTCCAAAGGAAATGAAAAAAAATGTATGTTTCAAGTTATGTTTCACATTTTCCGTCTCAGCAGAAGCAGCTGCACCATGTCAATGTAATTTTTGGTATTACGCTAATCCTAGCATTAACAAACTAGTCTGAAGGTCCAACGGTCAATGGGTTTTCAGCGCTTGACTGCATGGCGGAGAAACAACTAATACTTATGGCGATGTAGGAATGGGACAGAGGTTGCATGTATATAGGGCCAGAATCCGTCCTTCGATTTCCAGCCGATAGCTGCTTTTATCATATTAATATCCTATATAGAAGTTTGAAGAATCATACACCTAACCGTGCACTTGCCGTTCTTACTGAAATAGCAAGGTAGAGTCAAGATAGAAGGCGGTTAGGACAGCTTGGTTGTGAAACCGTTGCACCACTGTGTACCTTGCGCTGGCTGAATATAAACTGGACAAACCAAACCCAAAAACAAAAGGCAAAGAACAAGTCATGAAATTAAACAAAAAAACGCCTCGCAGCAGTGCACAAACAGAAAAACAAAACAAAACAAAAACAAAAAACAAAACAAACAAAAAAAACAAAAAACAAAAAAGAAACAAAAAACAAAAAACAAAAACAAACAACAACAACAACAACAACAACAAAACATTTGAAAAAAATCAACACAAATCACATATATCTGTATCGCTGTATAGCAGTCTGTATCGCTCTGTCCACCAGCATGACTCACATACACACAAATGCATCTGATTCTAAAGATACTCGATCAACAATGATTTGTAAAATATCAAAATAACGTTTAATCGCTCTCACTGCAATAAACTAAACACACTAGTAATTTTAGTGTCATTTTAACATATCAGCTAGGCGTGAATGGTGCATACAAATAAACTCGTATTATTCTATGATACCTATATAAAGACAACGAGTGATTAAAATGGAATTTTCAGCACAAAACAGTGTACGTCGCGCACACAGATTGCTACGCGTAGCAGGAAAAAATGCCAGTCTCGGATTGCGGGGGGTGGGGGGTGGGTCCCCTTTCGTCGCAGACCGAGTTAAACCGTTTCAATGGCTTCTGCTCTATGGTCCTATTTGTTGAAATTACTTCCAAAGAGCACAGATTGCATCATAATTCCATGAACCCCAGGAGCTTCTGGGGTCTTTGCAACCTCCCGTTCCCCTGTACGTAGCAGTTCCTGCGTGGCTTCAGACCCCTTGACCTGAAATCACTTCTCTTTTCTGCAAAAAATAGATCCGCCCCTGCAAGCATTTCTATGACTGTGTTCACCACAGGTGACTTTAAACTTAATTGGTTTATATATGGCTGCTTGAAATGGCATCTTTTGGCGACAGATCACATTGCTCGAGCTCACCGTACCGAGCCAGGCTAGCAACACCGTGTCGTACTGTAATGTAATGGTCCCCAAGTACATCACTAGCTTAACAATATTGTACGCATACCTCAGGTAATGCGTCTCCTTCGCAACACTGTCGTCAATAATCTTGAATGTGTGGCAACTTACAGACTGTTTGGCATTCATGTTGTAGTTTACGTTTGTCCCTTGGTTGGGGTCACCATGACATAAACTGATACTGTGAATATATTACCATTTTTACACAGCTGTCTCCATTCACTGGCATATTTTTTATGTAACTCCACGCCGTGCATACATGTTCACATAGCGACCATCGCACATGTCACTGATCATCAAATTAAGGAATATGAGACACATCTAATCGGACAATGGCAAGAATGGATTTTTGTACCCGAATGTTGATTGACTGCACGCACGCACACAACACCACACACACACACATACACATACATACATACATACATATGTGTATATATATATATATATATATATATATATATATATACATACAGTGGAACCTGTCTTAAAGGTCCACTCACAGGACCTTGGTCCTTTAGTTGGTCTCTTCTGACAATTGGTTCCTTATAGGTAAAATTAAACTAAAATATGCTAATGGGGATGTTGAGACTGGTCCTTTAGCACAGATGGTCCCTTTGCAGAGGTGGGTTCATGGGCAGGTTCTACTTTACACACACACACAAACACACACACACGTATCTATATATATATATACTACACCCCTCCGCCCCTGACTAATTGAAAAAGAGGCTTCCTTTTTGTTTAAGAAGGTTTCCGGGTTGTAAAGTATGTTACTATCATCTCTATAATTATAGGTGGTAAAAGACAATCAGCGCTGTTGCCAACATGAATGTACCTCCTAACCGATTTTCCGAATTTTTTCATTCCATGTAGAAAAAAAAAACAGAAAATAAGAGCAGCACCATATAATGAACAAATATGGTAGAGTATACTCCCTATACGTTCGAAGAGGATCCAACATAATTTTTGTGAGAAAAAGCCAAGAAAAGTGAAAAAACAAAAAAGAATTCTACAAAATACGCAATATTATAATCAGTGTGCCACCTGTTGAACAAATTAAGGTCTAGATGTGTCCGTTTGCAATGTCACAGCGTTTTGCACTGCAGTTTTGGAGAATATTTTTGAGATTTGGCAAAAAAAAAAAAAAAAAACACTGAAATTCCAAAAATAAATAAAACATGAATATTTGAAAAAAAATGGTAAAAAAACACATCCAAAGTACATTCCTACCAACTTTGAAGTTAATCTGGTGGACGGTTTTGGAAACAAAGTCCAAAATGTGACCTAGCATTGCAATATCCATTGATCCTCCAAGAGGGATCCATATAAGACTGTGTCCTGTTTCCCAATTGATTTAATAAAATATTGTTTAGACCAATATCCATTGATTTACATTGTAATCAATGGGAATGTATCAATTCACCGGTAAGTACCAGAAACGAGAACAATCGTCAAAAATCAGAGATGCAGAATATTATCACCCAGTGAAATATGAACCTCCCACAAGCTACATTTCCATCAAGTTCCAGAAGAATCTAAATGACGGTTTAATACACATAATTCGTTATAGTTGTCGGAAGAGTCCCTTTGCAATTATGGAATTTCAAAGCAATTGGCTTCGTTATTTCAAAAAAAAAAAAAACATTTGTTTCAGATTTTTCAAAAAATAAAACATAATAAAAAAAATAAATACATATATAAATACATATATAAATACATACATACATACATACATACATACATAAATAAATAAATAAATAAATAAATAAATAAATAAATAAATAAATAAATAAATAAATATAATTCAAAAAATATCTGGAGCGTAACCATTTGAAGAAACTTAGTGGACAGTCACCCAAGGTACATCGGCAACAAGTTAAAAGACAATCTGGCCTGAGCTTTTTGAGAAGTCGAAAATGATAAATGTGAAGAAACGGACAATATCACACCACCCATCTTAAGAGCTCAGCTGAGCTACAAGTCAACTGACCTAAAATAGGGATGAAGATAAAATGGCCTCTCTAGGCCAAAAGCGTAACAAAAATGTATATCTCGACTTCCCAATTATCCATTGTAATGACCCTTCATTACTGAGTATATACTGAAACACACTCATACTCATAAAACATTTTTATGATGTTAATAATGCACACTCATTTTAAATGATTGAATGAACACATTCACCTGGCGTGATTTCGACGAAAGCTGTTGAGAAATGGGTATGGTGCATTTCACAGTCTACGTCCAGATTTATCACAAAAAAGTAAGCACAATATTGAAGGAATTGTAGGACAAAAATTGAAATTACCAGTCGCAGTTCACCTGTTTTGTTCAGGATTTGTAAATATCATATGCCCGAAACCTTTTAATGTGCGTGATACCCTTACCTCTCATCGTTGTTTTCCCTTGTTACGTTAACCAGTTTTGTACACGTTGATACATTTAAAGTCCAAATACTCATTGGGTTTTTGGTCGAAGCCGTTGTGTATAAATGCTTTCTCGTGCAAAAAACTCATTGCTTTAATCCCTTTCTATAGTATCTATATGGTATGGGCATATGGTCCTAACATAACGACAATTGTACCTGCAGCTTCATAATTTTGATATAATTTCAATTGTGGTCATACTCTTATATAATACTATGTGGTTACCTTGATTTATGCTCTTTCTGTTCTGTAACTGCGGTGTCCACTTTGCTTCCATACCCTACTTCTATGTTTATAACCCAATTCCTTGTAATCGGACCTGGAACTAAACTGTCTTGATGACAGATTTTTCATGTTAATGCTTTAAGGATACCACTATTTGAATAATAACTTTCGTTCTTACCTATGATTCTAACATCTAATAGCACATATACGTATCAATGCTGTATTGTTTGCTTCATTCATACTTACATAATAGTACTCCTACTCTCGCTGTGTAGTTACAATCTCACACCATGGTAACATAGAACACTAGTCACACATCAAAAATCGTTCCATCTGATTGTAGTGTATTCCACAAAAATAAAAACAGTTGACGATCAAATCATGCTTGCACGGTGCTATTTTCATCCGTTTTAGATCTGCATTTCCGTGCTACTACTTAAACATAAGTCAGGACGCGCACATATATAACCTGTAGTGACAGTAATGGTGCTGAGATCTCCATTTTCCAAGCTAGCAGTCGAGTATTATGGCCTTATGAGTAATTGTACTCGAAGCTCTCAACAACCCTTTTAATTATTGCTCATTATCACTTCATCGTGTTGATAGTAGTTATACCTGCGCATGTTTGTTGTGGTTGATATTTTCATAGTTCATACCCCATGATAATCATAAACCAGAATGCGCATAAAGGTTGTATCACAGCACAAAAACAACTGTTGCATACTCAGCACACCAGAAGATACATTAGGCGCTGCATTTCAATCTATATATAAGCACTTTATCATATTGTGCGATATAAGCCTACACTAGCTATACAACAAATGCGAAAGTATTATTTAAATGTTGTTCTTCGTTTAAAGTGATCCGGCAAAGGTTGATACAAAACAGATTTTATCTAATTGTCAAACCCTGGTAACACTGCACTAAATTGCCAATATGTTCTTTTAAGACTTTTAGTGATAATTTTATTTAAACGAGCGGAGTGAAAATGTGGTGCTGCATGTACCGTAATGGAAATTAAGTGCTGGCTAACATATATACTCGCTGGAGTGAGATATGCCATGTAGGGTATATTTGCCATTCATATGAACATGCAATAGGAAATATAATATAATCTATGCATGTATACGAGCAGTGCAGCGGAAAGTGTAAGATGTTTTAACTGCCTCTATCTACAAGTACGTTCAAGTACTATGTCTTGTGATACAGTTTTTAGATCATCGGCCTGAAATATTTTACTTGGGATATGTATCTTATATTTACATGAAGATGCACTGAAGCGAATTATTGCAGAGTGCATCTTTCAAGCCAATGGGCAGTAATTTACCCATTCAGAGTTTATGGAATAAAAACGTCGTAGTATTTGTCAGATAAAATGTAAAAACAATGAGATTTGAATTTACAGTTAAATAAAAACTCATACCCATATACAAAAGTGATACTCACAGGAATGTACAATTTTATATAAAAATTATGTACATAAATTGTATTTGTGGCTTTTTGTCCAGAGCCAATTCCTAGTAGTCATTATCCTATTTCGCAGTCCGAATTCTTTACTCTCCATAAGCTAACCTGTCACTGTATAACCTATACACACGTGGAAATACTATTGTCCATATTGTTTAGTTTAAACGCATTTATAAAATCTGGATAGCCCTAGAATACATCGAGATGACTAATACATGGGTTCTCCAGAACATGGAGACACACAGTATGTATGTACAAGACACACAGGACATACCAGTTCTTACCAGTGCATAATATCAGCGAGAACTTAGTACAGATATCAAAATTTGCTTAAACACAAGATACGATTTAAGCCAGTATGAAGTTGAGTTCAATATTTTCCCAATGTGGAACAACCAAACGTGTGATACAAATATTTTTGTTATTATCCAAACCAATGATCATTACATTAACCGAAATATTTAGTCGTAAAAGCGCCTTATTTCAATGACAAAGCTAAAGTGCATCACAAATCTGAAAATTTAGGCAGCTAGAAGCTCGTCACTGCCACGGAGAAATATTTCAACAGGCCTATCACTACCAATACGGATTATAAGATGGGGGCTAACCCACAGAACAGTCAACGGAATAACAGTATTCAGTCATTTGTTTATGTAAACGATGTAGTTGTGACAGAAGAGAAGAAAGTGCTTGAAGTCTTCAGTGGGACAAGAACATGCATAGGATGGGTCATGAAAGATGTTAACTTTGTGGGGATCCAAGTTTAATCTGGAGAACCCTAGACATAATTGCGTGTGATAATATTAGCAAATCTGTAACCATAGAGGTAGAACTCAGGAACATTGTACGTGGCTAAGAGAGTAGCTTTAAGTTTTGACTTGAATACCTGTACGGAAAGTGAATCTCTGATGTCAGAAGGGAGGTTACTCCACTGTTTGATCGCGACTGGGAGAAAAGAGTTACCTACACGCGATGTTCTAAATCTAATAGAGCGTACTAGCATTGAATGTCTGAAAGCTCTACCACCAGGAGGAGGGGGTACAAGACAAGAGAGATAGTCATATTGTGGTACATTTTGTAAAAAAAGGCAAACTTGAAGTATTTATGTCTGCCGGCAAGAATTGACCGGCCTAGCGCACGAAGTAAATTAACATGTGAGACATGTTTCAATGCACCGGTAGAAAGTTTGGCGGCGCCATACTGAATCGACTCCAACCGAGCAGACAGCACCTTACCATAGTTGTCGAACAATGCACAACCGTACTCAAGAATCGGACGGACCATAGAACGATGCATTTTGATTAAGGATTTGCGTGATTGTTTATACTTTAATCTCCGAAGTAAGCAAATTCTTTGACCAGCTTTATGGGTAATCCGGGTAACTTCTGAGAACATGTTACTGGGCCTGTACCCGTATAATTAATAATAATTGAACATCTTTATACTGGATGGCCTGTTCAGCCAATGGCTGTTCTTCCACAGGGTCCAGTAGGCAAGATTGTCGCCTAATTATCCCAAACCGGAGAGCCCGGAGAAAACGTACGGTGCTCAGCAGGTGTTTCGGAAACCTTGCCCAGCCAAAAAAAGCCGCGGAATTCGAACCCACGGAGGAATCGGACTCACCCGTCGGAGGAGCTTCCCTGGGCGAACAACTTGTGTCATCGCTGGGGATCGAGCCCCGGCCGCAGCGGTGACAGGCCAACGCGCAACTCGCTGGTCCACTGAGCACCCCTGCGCGTGTAAATGAACAGATCAGTTGGACACGAGGAGTTCACGGTACAAGTGCCTCTCTCTCTCTCTCTCTCTCTCTCTCTCTCTCTCTCTCTCTCTCTCTCTCTCTCTCTCTCTCTCTCTCTCTCTCTCTCTCTCTCTCTCTCTCTCTCTCTCTCTCTCTCTCTCTCTCTCTCTCTCTCTCTCTCTCTCTCTCTATCTATATATATATATATATATATATATATATATATATATATATATATATATATACAGAGAGAGAGAGAGAGAGAGAGAGAGAGAGAGAGAGAGAGGGAGGGGGAGAGAGAACAAGATATGACGTAAGATGATACAGTTCTATGTCCTTGCTTAGTGGGAAACATTGTATAATTTCCATCGCAATGCTGAAAAGGTAAGTTTTCCACCCAGCTCTTTAAAGACGCCTTCATGCACAAAACATCCAGAAAGAAAGGCAGATTGATACCCGTATGCATGGCCTATATCCTCCTTCTAGCTTTCAGACATCATTTCTCGTTAAAGCACTTGATTAAGGTAAAAGCTGAAGCCAACAGCGTGTTCTTCTATTTTACATGCCATTTGTATAATCACAATATCAATAATTGTCCCTTTAAATTATATTTGTCAACATATCTAAAATCATGTGTCCTGGGGTAAGATTCTCAATGATGTATATTTGTTTTCTTCCACATGTTTGCGTGTATTGAGGTGAGCTGCAGTTATCTCCGGAGGGAAATTGTGAGACACCTTTACAATATGCCTATTTCGCTTTGGCCATCATTTCTCTTCAGACGGGTTCAACTGTCTTCCATATACGCAGTAAAGTAGGTCAGCTTGCTCAGTCGACACGTATTCAAATTTCCTGAAAAGATGAGCAATGGCCTGCCTTCAAAACAACCCCAAGCGCCGTGTCATGTCTGTCCCGCTGGGTAGTAGATATAACACGCAGTTTAGCCTGTTTTGGAAGAAGAACAGCTGTTCCTACACTTCATGTGGCAGTGAAGCAGTTCAGCTGCATTGGTTTCACGAAGTTTATAATGAACGCAAGAAGAGTCCAACCTACTCATACACAGCGAACGTGTAAATTTTGCAGCCTGCATCCTGCGTAAATATCCGTAAACGATGTACAGTATATTCCGATTCTCAGATTCTCCATCCTGATTCTTAAGCCTGTTAGGCAATCAAAAAGTGTGAAAAAACACACACAAAGTTGCAGGATTAACAGCCCATAGCAACTTCTATTTTCTTTGTGAAACACGCCACTAAAAATCCTGCCAAAATACAATTGATTGGTATCAAATTCCTACATATCTACATATTGTTAAATAAAAGTATAGTTTAAACAGCTTAGAGATTTTCAATCGGAAACGTTACTCCAGTTAGGAGGAAATTTTTGCAGAAAAAGCCCAATTTAACAATAAGTTAAATGGGAATACACACGTTTGTTCACCCAGCTTATACACTGCCTACCACCGGATATGATGTCACAGTGAATCCAAGAATTCAAATCTGGTTGGCACAGAGCCCGCATATGTGCCATTAGATTTATGCATTGGCTCCGAAAATGCGAGAAAAGGAATCTGTGTCACATTTGATCGCGTTGTCTTTGAATGTGTCATAAAATAATCAATCAACCTTTTTTCTTCTCGTAATGCCCCCCGCCCCCTCCCCCCAAAAAAGAAAGGAAGAAAAGAAAAAAATGCAGGTGCCACTTCAGTCTGGCTGCCTGTGAATATATCAAGGAATCCAGGTCGCGGACCAGGGATCCAGTTTACTGTATGGACTGAAACAGCTACTGCACCATTATTAATGTCGCACTGACCTGCTTGGTCTGCTATAGAACTCCTCAGGTCTGGAAACGAGGCCCGTGTTATAGGCCTTGACCGACAGGGTTAACTAATATCAGCTTCAGGAAAATGATGAAGTTTTTACTGGAGAAGAATTTGGATTTTATGTAAAATGTCAGGATTACATTCGAAACGGTTAAAACAAACTTCTTGGTCTGGCCCCAAATACAAGGCAAGCGAATATGCACCAGACGAGTCCACAGCACCATCTACTTTATTTGGACTTCGCCAAACCCAATGGCGAGGGGTTAAAAGTTCTTCATAAACATTGAAAAAATCCTTACAGTAACTATTGCGATGAGTAGTTTGACGTCTCTAGATGTATTGACCTTTTTCCTGCAATATCAACGCTTAGTTTCTTGTTTCTCGTTTTTTGAATGCCGTTTCTGATTCCTTTTGAATAGCAGTTTAACGAGAAGCCTGATCGCCTGCCTGTGTGGTTATAATGCCTCTGGTAAACAGGTTATTCCGGACGCGCTGTAGAAACGACTTGCACGCTATGTGCACGTAGTGCGCACTGCGCCTTGATAAATTAAAAATAACATAAGTAAATATTTAAAAAAGATAAATAATATCAGGACTCCAAGATGATAACGAAATAAAATTAACAAAGCCCCCCCCCCCCCCCAGCTCCACAGGGGAGGCATATAAAATGGTGATCAGGAATTTATACCATGACCTTGTAAGGGTGAACTACACGTCATTCAAAATACCGTTATTGACAGTTTATGTACAACATGGAGAGTGATGGTAGCGAATATCAATAAGTTATACAGCAGAGGCACGTAAATAATGTATACTCTGGTGAGGGATACTGCGGAAAACACAATTACGTGGATGTAGTAAGGATTAATCAGAGACACTGTGGCACTTAAAATGTCATAACTTATGTTTTACGCGCCATAAATGTAGTGCAATGAAAGTAAAATTGTAATGCAACAATGAGCAATCTGACGTGCTTTCTAATTTTAACTGAAGTGTCAAGCATGCAACAAGACAAACCGACTGTACGTTGAAAAGATTACAAAGGGATACTGAAACGGATCTTCACGGTGGAAGCATAAAAATAACATGCAATGTGTAATGCACTGTAGCAAAATATATTTATACGTGAAATGATTCGCTGTTAGAGTCCAGGTGTTGATTAATGAGAAAATGAGACACACTAAAGTAATGAATACAACGGACACAGGTGCAGACCATGCTGCATAAACTTTAATCTGCCAGTTGTGTCAAGGAGAAGCAAACAATTTCCCATGTTACTTTCAACAGTGGGTACGTCAGTACTATCACCCAATATTTCAGTGGTGTCTCATACCAAAGACACTGGCAGAGAAAGGAGTATACTTGAAGTTGGTTGTTGTCCCTATCCAATTTACGCAATGTGATGTTTGCAAGCATAGAAATGTTCTCCTCTTTTTCTTTCATAGCCAATACAATCCTGCACACCATGCATGATGTGGTGATTCGGTAAACACTTATCTTTTTACTCTGCTTTTGATTTAAACATTAAATTTTACGCTACATGGCCCAATAGTACATATAGTACTAATCTAGGGGGTTCCCAGCGCTTGAATGACCCATGTGTATACAAAACGCACGGTAAAATACAACAGATGAGCCAAAAGTACACAAAATTACAAGCAAAAATAATTGAATACTCAGCCATAATATAAAGGTACCATGCAAATAACTAGTACTGATATGGGGTCAAATATGCTAAAGAACACCAATTTAGCAATTTATTGCAGCCACTGGATCCCTGGTCGTGTACAATTATTTGATTTCGCAGTAGGTTTCTTATGATATAGATTATTTTGAGCTCTGTTAGGCGGAAAGCTTTACTAATGAATTAATCTTTATTGTAATTGGCAATGATTTAGTTATGAATTTATCTTCATTGTAATTTTCCTGCACAAAACAAGACTATTTAGCTTCGAAACAAATATTGTAAGGCAACTTAACATACATCTTATCGTGTCTTAGTTATTTGTGGCATTTTATGCATGGTGATCCACAACGAGCGTAGGCCGCAACATGTAGTCCCAAGAACGTTGCACTTCCAATTGAAAACACAATCCCGACAGAAATGGATAGTGATCTGCCATTCAGGCACAAGAAAACAGAGCGTAATCTAGCTCCATTCCAAGTTCCTTGACTCATGTCGCGAAGTTAAAAAGGATAAAAAAGCATGTGGTGAATCAGCAATAAGAAAACGAACAAACTTTCAAAACGTAGCATAAAGGGTGTTTGTAGAAGGAGAGCAAATACGCACGCTCAACATGCACAACATCTCACACCATGTAGTCATTCATTCAAAGGTTGACACTTGGGGAAGATGCAGAAATTGATAGCATGTGAGCAAATAACAACAGCCACGACTACAATCGACGCTGCCTGGATGCACGCATTCCCAAACGATGGTTTGATCATTTAGAAATCAATTCAGCACAGATCTCCTGGATACACCATAGGTTTTTGCTATTCATTCTTGCTAAATTGATGGCAACCCGATTCGCCCTTCTTTCTAAAATCTATACGTCTCATCTATATAACATTTGTTCGACACTGCCGTTCTGATCTAAGCATAGACTTTCCAATCTGATTTTTAATCATAAATCTAACAGACATTGCTTTAATTGACGAAACCACTAAAAGATCCACATGACTATTTTGCAATGACACCGGTATTCTCATTGTGGATACATTTTAATTGATCACACTTGTATAAGCCTCCTTAAATGTATTATCATGTGTGAAGTACGAATGCAGAGTGAAGTGGTTAAAAAGCATTCAATTGGTCCATCGCATTATCTTAATCCTTCCTGTCTTGGTCGCAGCTAGAATGAAAATAATTTAAATTTCCATATGTATCTTGCGTGTGACACCTGATAAAACGTAGGTGACGCATTCCAAGTATCTCGACAGAATTGTGCCACTGGTGGTACAGACGTTGGAGCACTGTTCAAATATGAAACTTGGTATGCGTTATTTATTTCTTTATTTATTTATTGATTGATTGATTGATTGATTGATTAGTTGATTGATTGATTGATTGATTGATTTATTTATTTATTTTGAGTGAGCATAACAGATGACCAAGCAAATGTATAACTGCTGGCTTGGTGTTAATGGATGGTGAGGTTCTCGCTTCCCGCACCCACCCCCTTTCACCCAACTCTTTAAAAATTACCATGCTCTCCAAATAGGGTCATGGGTTATCAACGAAATGAAAATGCCTTTCTAAGAAGTCCCCTGTAACTGGCAGTGAAACCTTTAGCATAAAATATTTCCATGGTATAATATCATATTGCTTCCAAACAGTGGACCTATAAAGTGGCTCACGCGCAAACGGGGTCATCTTAAATGACTTAACCTGTCCTTATTAAATTTTGTCTATTTATGACATGTCTTGTAGTGCATATAAATGGCGACCTTGGGACAAGCAAAGCGGACGAGGGTTAACTTCCCCGGATGAACATAGGCTATAAACACGGTTAATTGCCGCAGCTCTAAGAGGAAATTGTATCTTGACTGTAACATTCAAGAGCAAGCTTCTTTCAATTACCAAACACGCTGCGCAGCCATTGGCAAAGTGATCAACCACTTTGGACCCAGAGATTCCTTATGTTCCTTATCTGATACTCTACAACCTTCATTAGTCTAGCTGCCCTGTGTCCTTACGTTGGTCAGGGGCATAGCATGTTCTATTGTTGTGCTGATCTCTGTTAATAGTCAACCTTTAAGTGCAAATATTGGTTCTATTATAATTACACATATATAAATCTATACCCATCGTCATCACTTCACTTACGTATGGGTATAAACAATCATATAACTATCTAGTGCATGGTAATTTTGCTTCCCATTCACTGGACAAAGTCACGAGAGCGCGTGGCCTCATTCTTTGACCCCATAGTCATGTTTATTGACAGAAAACCAAGCCAAGCTTCCTCCGAGGTTTATTTGTCTCAAAGGCAATCGGCTTGGGCATACGAAAACAGATCAGAACTAAAAAATCAGATTTGCCCCAAAAGCAAATCTGTCTGTACACTTCCAAAGCATAATTGGATGCTATTGTAGCACAAACCTAAGTATTTCAAGAATGTCGGACACGTCTACCTCATTTAACTTGCTCAAATTTCCAGAATTAGCATTAATTAAAAATCTACTTTTGTTTGTGCATACCCCTAGTTTTGCTCTTAAACTGTGGGTTCGTGCTCGAAACCCAAGGTTTTTGTACCTGAAACCCTGGGTTTGTTCATAAAACCCACTGTTTTGAGCACAAAACCCACAGTCATATCAAATTTCAATAACTAAGCACAACCAAAGGTTTTGTAACAAAACCTTGGGTTTTTCTAACGAAATCCGGGGTTTTGCGATAAATCCTATGGTTTTTTAGCAAAACTCGGGGTTTTTTGCTACAAAACCTAGGCTTTTGTAAACGAAACTCAGGATTTCGTTAATTATTGAACAGCACAACTTCCACATACACGTGCTTCAACAGGAATTCTGGATTCATGTTATGTGACAAAGCGTTGTACTGTTTCAACATCATTATTTTCTTCTGTTTTACAGATCCGCACTATGCAGAGCACTGGTGGATGGGGCAGGGAGCGCTCCCGTTTCGCTCTCCAACTTTGTCATGCACAAATCATGGTTCCCAGTGACAAACGTAATATATCTTATGTTTGTGAATGATCTATCCGCCTCCTGCAAATCCCTCTTAAGATATGGCGCCCCACTTTCTGAATTATTTTACATCATCTGCGGAGACACAAAAGGATATTAGAATAGTGTATCATTATGGGTCGCCGGAATTGAAATTCAGGCAAATAATTCATATAGCTGAGTACCACGACGGCGCAGAATGCAATACGGATTGGTACTGATACGTGTGGTGAATGTTAATAATAAAAATAAAAAAGAAAAATACCATCTGAACGCAGAAAAGAGTCTTGGCGCAAAATTGGCATTGTCTCCTTGGCAATTACAGAAGAACGTCTGATAAATTCAATGTCAACGGCAATTACCATCCCAGCATACTGCAAATTCGTTATCAGAGAATTAATGCCTACTGAGTTTGACTTTACTTTTTAGAGCCACTAAGGTCAAATATGACACATCCAAATAAAAAATCACACGCGTTATTTCCTATTCGAGTTCAGGAGTAATCATGGACTGAAATACACCGTGCCCCACATGTAATCCAAAGTTATACAGTGACCTTAGTTTACTTTTCAAGATCCCACAAAGGCAAATGTAACATTCTTTTAATGAGAGCACACATGTAATTTTTTATCCATGTTTAATGATAGTTGTGGTCTTAAAATACACTGTTATCCAGATATATGCAAACAATACTCCTACAGTACGGATGTAGATGTATGACCTTGACCGTTAAATGGATTCTGAAACACATCGAGGTGCTTGGATGATGCAAAGTTTGGATAGCTGGCTGTACTCGTAAAGGAGAGCAGTTACCCCCTTGATATGTGACCTTTGACGAGTCAAAATAACTAAAATATGGAAATGTGACCTTGACCTTCAATGGGTTTCTGAAGCGCACGTAAATGTTTGAGTCAAGCTAAATGTGGATGATCCGCTGATGTGTTCACGAGTTTCAGCGGTAACGTCATTTTGAACGTTGACATCTAGAAATCCCGTCAATATATGGAGATATAGACTAAACCCCCAATGCCTTCTGAAACACTGCAAGATGTATGGCTTATATGAAATGAAGTTGGTCAGATGTTTCCTTCACGAATTAGAATGATAGCAAGTAATGGACGGACAGACCGATTTACAGACAGACAGATTGAACGCAGAGCTAACAACCATACCCTTTGGCATGGTATTTCGTTAGGTAAAATCTATGAAGGAACCCAATTGATTTTTTTTTGGGGGGGGGGATAATACCCATTTGATTAAATCTCATATCCCAGGTTTGCATAGCCGGGTCATATTTTTCATTCGGGTAAGAATATTCCTTTCCTGTGTTTGCTTTTAATTAAAGATAATTTGATTTTGTCCTTTCCAAGTCAGCATATACTATAAAAGTAAGGAGTATTTTGCGAGCCCTACCGATTATCTTTTTGTTATTCCTGTGTTTTCAACCAGACAAGAACAGGTCACATTACAACGATTTGCCTCACCTTAATGATGGATTTAATGCAAGCATGGCAACTTAAGGAGAGGCTAGACATTTAATCTGGAGCCAATGGTAATCTGCTCTAAATGTTAAATCGGGCATAAACACGCTTGTCATCTCTACGTGACCAAACTTTATCTTTCGTCATTAATTTCACATATATCACAACATCCTAGAGTCGATCATTTTCTGGTTAATAGTATCTAAGGCAGCCAGAACCAGTAAAAATGGTACATTTAGACGAAATTGGTTTTTAACGTTGTTGCTTGGCCATAGCCTGAGAAAGTTCAAGCATGTGCTTACCAAAAGTGTGAACATGTTAGCTACTTGAAGGGTTTTAATGGGGTTCAGGCTAACTTGCCTTCCATCAGTGCTGTGAACGCTGGTTATCGTCTGGAATTAAGATCTACATCTTTATTGAAAGACCCTATGTGAAGAGTCATTTTCTTTCTTTCTTTTTTCTTCCTTTCCTTCCTTCTTCCTTTCTTACTTCCCTGCCAAATCATGTACGGCAGTTTTGTGGAGAGCATTGAGACATCAATTTTAAAATTGTGTTGGCCATAGTTCTACCATTGAAATTACTCTTTTGATTCAATATGCCTTTTTAATGATGGAAATCAAAGCTCAGCATCAGAAGTCTAAATTTGGTCATATGTTCAAAACCATTCCAGATCGAGGTGCTATTCAAAGTTTCATATATGGGCTTGTAACATACGTAAATTCCCTGGCTTTCAAACAATTTGGGGACTTTTTAATTTAATATTACAGAATTTCTCGCGACAAACATCGCCCATCCACAAGGAGATGGGAACCGATATCATGGGAGGACTCCCATGCTGTTGTTCGACTATTTCCCAGGGATTATATATAATCTCACACTGCCAAAACCTGACTCCTGGCAACTTAAAATTCGCATTACATATTACTCTCTGGTTTGCAAGGTTTGGTGTTACAGCAAACAAGAAAACATTCCCTCAGCTGAGGATAAGGTTCTACGTAATTTACGGAGAATATCGTAGAACGCATGTTGTACAGATCTCCAAGGTCCAAATAAGTTAGTGGCCTCATCACAGCGCTGCAAACGCCATGTCCCTTGTGGGAAGAAGCATTGTGCTTGAGCTAGCTGAACCAGCCTTGATCCAAAGTAGCTACTCGACCTCTGGACAGAAACCTCAGATGTGATATCTCCCATCACAAAATGGTACTATCAACGAAATAGCTCAACCAATTAAAGCTCAACAGCCTTCCAATGCATAATAAATGCTTTGAAAATTTTGTGAATTTCATAACCCACAGCTGGATTTTAGGACGATGAACGTATGGATATCAGTGTCATTTCGTGATTTGCTAAAACATGAGGTAGACGACTTTGATTATTATTATTATTATTATTATTATTATTATTATTATTATTATTATTATTATTATTATTATTATTATTATCATTATCATTATCATTATTATTATTGTTATTATTATTATTATTATTATTATTGTTGTTGTTGTTATTGTCATTCTCATTGTTATTGTTATTGTTGTTGTTTTTGTTGTTGTAGCAAGTGAGACGAGACTTGTTCTAGACAGGCCCTATAGCACTATTGGGATACCATCTGGTATGCATATGTGCGTCTGTCTATCTTTCTGTCTGTTTCTCTCTCTCTCTCTCTCTCTCTCTCTCTCTCTCTCTCTCTCTCTCTCTCTCTCTCTCTCTCTCCCTCTGATAAAGGAAGAAACACAGCGGTGTATTACAAGTAGTTATTTCCCTTCGGATTATAATACTTCGTGGATGTTGTATCTGGGCGCGAGCGTAATACTTGTGGGTGTTGTTGTTGACTGTTTTTTTTTTTGGGGGGGGGGTGTTTTTGTTTTGTTCTTGGTTTTTACGTGTACACTCAAACATGACGCCCAAAAGGCTGACCCTCTCTCAAGTGGGCACCTTCGTGTTGTGATCCCTAGTTACAAATCCCAAGGAAGCACTTAGATGTTTGCAGATCCGAGAGTAACTTTTGATGATATTTAAGTTGCCCTTGTGAAATGCTAATTATTAGCATAATTCTAGATGCTACCAGTAAATATTTCGAGAGATTCACGGCACTTATTTATGTACCAGCAGTCTGAACTATACTCGTGTCTGAAGATGTTGAAGATGTAAAGTTCCAAATATGTTGAAGATTTATGTTCGAAATGCTTCCAGTATGCAAAGAAGGCATAGTATGATTAAGGTAATATCCTGCCTTCCTGGTCATATATACTGATTTGCTTATATGGCTATTTCAAGCAAAAGTATCGGAGATGGAAGTTTGAATCGGACTTCAATTCTTTGGCTTTCACTAGAGGTGCATCCAATGAAATGAAAGTAAACGAAATAAAATTTGAATTTACTTTATTCAGCTAGGCAATTTTCATTATTTAAATGTTGAGTATCTTCAAAGGTTTTCTTGATAGAAGTGTCAGTAACACCTTCAATTCATTCGTTTACGATCGAAGCGCATCCGACATAAAAATGACAGTTGTACAATTTCCTTTATACTAGTTATGCACACTAGGAGAATTTTAATGCTCATCATTTCAAAGCTATAATAGATGGACGGGCAATTTCTGTTCAAAAGATTAGGTTCTGTCTGTCTGTGCGTCCGACTGTATGGTTCCAACCGAAAAAAAAGACATATTTAAAGCCAAGCAGACAGACAATTAGGGAGATGGGCAGGTGTGGATAATAAATAGGATGAGATCTTGGTCACATTTGGTTTGAATGATACCTAAAAAGAACATGTTGTCTCTCAGGAAAGAGACTGTGCTACCTCGCTTTAGAAGGTGCTAAATGATAATAGCAATATCTAATATTGTGCATTTTGGTGCCAGTTCACTGTTTATTATGCTATGAAGGAGTTCGAACCACTTAGAGCACTTCTGCTTTGAACAATTGGTCGGGAAGATGTCATTTGAATATCTGTGCGCGTGGGCATGCTAAAGCTTGCCAAAGGAAGGAGTTAACATGAAAATATATATTGAGCTCTAATAGAATCATTTCTTCCGCTTATACTGTAAAGATGAGAGACAGATGACATGTGCCAGTCTTCAAGATGTGTAAGGCAGCAGAAAAAACTTTTTAAGTTCTTGGTGGCTTTCAAAATGTGTTTGTAAAAATAAGATTGATAAGTTTTGTGGAAGATTTAATAAGGTTTGTAAGTAATATTTAATTGGTTGTTGTACTGTTAATTGACATGCGGCGCACCATGCTAGTTCACCTGCACACATATGTGCAGGCATCAAATTATATTGAGCGAAAGGTAAACACAATATGAAAGGGCAGTGAAAAACAGCCTGATAGAGAAAGTGTTGTACCATATCAGTGAATCGAAAGTTGTTTGTTAGAAACATAAGCGATAAACCATACGTTAGATCTATAATTCTACCTTGGTTTATACATTAATAAATTCATATTTTATCTCTCTCTCCTCCCTCTCTCTCTCACTCTCTCTCCTCTCTCTCTCTCTCACTCCCTCTCTCTCTCTCTCTCTCTCTCTTACGCTCTCTCTCGTGCTAATTTTTTTAACTGCATATACAAAGTAAGAGGCTGACTGGCAAACAAAATAACAAGGTACATTTCTGTTCATTGGTCTACTCATGAAAGCGTAGTAAATATAAATGAGTGATATCACTACTTCCTTTTCTATGAGACGTACAATAGCCCAGCCGTGTAATTAATTACCAGTCGACCTCCGCAAGAGACAAAGAAAATGTATTTGGTGCAACAGACGATCCTTGAAGACCATGGTAGATGGTAATGATACGTTATTTTTTCTGCTGTATGGATCACTTAATCCTAAAACCATCGATGATTTATTTGCTTTAGCCCAAACAGTGCCATGATCAGGCAGCAATAATCTATCAGGAGATGCGTAAAGATAAACACAGCTGCAGATCTGTGAATTTGCCATCCTAAGTAAACAACACGCACTGTTTTTATGTGTGGGTTTGACGTTTAACTCGGATGATATTTGTGTGCCTTCTTTTCAACATACAATGTAAGATTTATACACAGCACACCGCCATAGTTCTGCCGGATTCGTACACTGAGGCACATTGGCACTGAAATTCACCTGGACAGCTTTCAAAACTAGCAAAAGCATAGCCCAGATGTTACTCTATCTGCACAGCAATCAACGTTAGCACAGGGCAATGAGTAAGTATATCACTCTACCTGCACAGCAATCAATGCTAGCACAAGGCAAAGAGTAGAAAGCTCACTAAGCTGCTGAGCAATCAAACCTGACTTAGAGAGCACATATATCATTCTACCTGCACAGCAATCAATGCTGACACAAAGTAGTGAGTACAAATTTGAAACTACTTGCCCAGCAACAAATGCTTCAACATAAAGGCAATTATTGCTAATGTTTCTCTACCCATATGAAAACTGAAGCCTTAAAAAGATATCTATTCAGATATCTTTATCAGCACATGCATAATAAAGTCAAATACATTTCAAAACAGAACAGAGAACAGAAATTTAGCTATCTCAGATCATCAAAATAGGGTGAGTCCAACTTTATTCTGCTACCTGATTCAAATATCAAAATCCGTGAAAGCTCGAAATCTAAATACACAAGAGGTGTCAATGTCTGGATCCCAACCACGAATTTTGATACAGCCTACCTTTAAGGGCAGCAGCATGGGACCAATTGTTCATACTTAATATCAATCGTAACCCAATTGCTATGTCGAAAAAAAAATCATGACGATTAAATATTTTTACTTGTTAAGTTTATCATTTTGCCGCATGCAATGCTATGAACAAAAGTCATTGTTAAGAGTAACAATCAGATAACAGCAAGCACCTATATAAAAAGAGCGTAAAGAGTTGTCCCTTACAACCACACAGATAAACGTGTGGAATGTGGTATCCCACGACATGAGTATACCTGATGCAACAGCTGGAAAAACGGCACAGCACCGATTCAGATAATCATACAAATAAACAAAAAAACAAAACAAGAAAAAAACCCACACCAATTTTAGGTCTGTAAAAATAATAAAACTAGATTAATTACTGGAGCATAACCACTTGAAAACACTCATTAAAAACCAACCCAAAGTGCATTGCCATCAAGATTGAAATCAATTTTGATCTGGCTTGCGGTTTTATAGAAGTGGAAATGTGAATTACCATTCCAATGGTCATTGACTTTATAACCTTGTGGTAGGGTAGTTGCTTCTGGGCTTCTTTAGTATAGTGGTATAGTTGCTCAAACTTGTAGTACTTCTCGTTGCAATGTGAATGACAAACACTTGCTAAGTTATTGAGAGTTTTTATTTGCAGTTACATATACACAGCTTATGTATACTAACTGTCTGCCAGACTCAACTCTGTGGAACACTGCTTGTACTAGGGTTTTTATATGTTTTACACATTACAGCTAGTAATCCGCAGGTTGTAGTTTATTAAGTTGTTTTGAACATAGTATTCTGGTTAGTATGCATGATATGTTCATTATATCCATATCTATCTATATGGCGCATAGGTCTTACAGGTTAATTTATTTTATACTCTATTGATAAGTTTTAATAATCTTAACATTATTGTAAATATCCAGCACAAAACGTACACATGTGTTCAGGTGAATACTTATATCAATTTTGATGTGTCATATACTTGATTTATAAGATCCATAACCACAATATTATTGCGTTTTTAAATGTTATTAAAAAGCATAAATCTACCCATATGTGTTCATGTCAATATTTATATAAATTTTGATATGTCACATTTTTGATCGATGTGGTGTATTATTAAACTGGGAAAGTTAAATGCTTTACATCTGTGGTCCATATGTAAGAAATACAGATAGTTCAATAAATGCAATAAATTTTAAGACTACCTCTCAATACTTACAGTTTTAAAAATGAATTAATAAAATGTAAAGAAAATGTTCGTAGGAGCCACTTTGTTACAACTTACATTGTAATGATATAAGAATGTATGTATTAACCAACAAGTACCTTAATTGAAAAAAAGTCGTTAAAAATTTGGAATTCGCCACAGCGCTTTCTGGTGAACAACTTTGCTTGATCCTTTCACCAAGATTAAGCAGTTCTATAGAAGTCACAAAACATACTAAAAACACACAAATATTCATGAAGAATAGAAACAAAATCGCTCGGTGTACAAATAAAGGCTAAGGGGTCCCCTGAAGTGTCTCTTACAGTTTAGAAGAAATGAACGCGCGGTTTCAGAGAAGATTTCCTTCCCTTTTTCTGTTTTCCCGCCTTTTTTCTTTGATATTGTGGCAAAACATAAAACATAATCAAAATGATGGTGATGATGATAATAATAATTAAAAAATGCACTGGAGCGCCACCATTCGAGGAAAAATAGTGGAGACCTACGGAACCAACTAGTTTTAGGTAACGTTGGCTGACAGTTTTGGAGATTTGTCTGAAATGTGAATTAAGATTGGAATTGCCATTGACTTGCATTGTAATCAACAGGAATGTACATTTACGCATTTACCGACAAGTGCCAGAACTGGAAAGAAGTCGTCAGTAATCAGGGATTCGCCGCGTAGCGAATACCCTTTTTTCACTAATTTCTCAAGCTGCAGTTCACCAATTTTGAGCATATCCTGCAAGACGGGTTTCGAGAGTTCAAAACAGTGAAAAAATATCAAATTCGTCCAAGGAAATGCAAATGATCGCAGTGTCACATGGTGAAAAAATAAAGGTTTAGCGTCCCTTGAAGTGTCATGAGCAATTATGAAACACCTAGATAAACGATTTCGGTGAAGAAATTTTTAAGAATTGCAAAGAAGTTTACAACAGAAGCAATCATAAAAATCTAAAATTCAATGAAGCGTGGCGTGACCACTTTGATAAATTTTGAGCAGACCGACCCAAGATATATCTGTCCCAGGTTTAAGAGAACTTGACTGGTGGTTATGGAGAAGAACGAAACGTGAATTGTCAAAGAGAAACTGACAGACAGGCTGACGGGCGGACTACCAATCATCGCCCATACTATAATATCTGATCACTCACATCTCAGCTGAGGCTTAAAAATTGGAAAGTACGTCAAACAAAACAAAAGTAAAATAAGAAAGAAAGAAAGAAAGAAAGAAAGAAAGAAAGAAAGAAAGAAAGAAAGAAAGAAAGACAGAAAGCAAGAAACTAAGAAAGAGAGAAGGAAAGAAAGAAAGAAAGAAAGAAATAAAGAAAGAAAGAAAGAAAGAAAGAAAGAAAGAAAGAAAGAAAGAAAGAAAGAAAGAAAGAAAGAAAGAAAGAAAGCAAGAAATCAAGCAAGCAAGCTAGCAAGCAAGCAAGCAAGAAAGAAAGAGAATTAGAATTAACCATTTAATTGTCACAGTATCTATCCATATTACAATTGAAGAAGATATCTGATTCCTAACCTCACTTTGCAATAAATGACAATTCGATCACATTGAATTCTTTCACTGTCATTTTTGACCAAAAACAAAACAAAAAACAAAAAACATGTGCTTTAATTTACGTGGCGCACCGCCTTTAGATGATGCTGAGAACAGCTGCCACCTTACTAAGTCAAAACTTGGCATTGAAAGGGCTAAGGAAAATTAATATGCTTTTGTGTATTTGACATAGAATTTTTGGACTTTGTTCTTATTTCGTATGCAGCGTAATGTGTGCCTATGTGTGTGTGTGTGTGTATCAAAATGCATTTATGGATGATTGTCAAGTTATGTGAAATATAAGTGACCACACTTAGCTTGTAGGGTCAAAACAGGGGAAAAGGCACGCTGCACAGGTTTAGCATCCTTATTTACAATGCCATGTTGAATGATTAATTGATTACGGTCAAACACACAGGAAGTGTGACTTTCCTGACAATGCTGCTAATAATGTATGTGAATACTTCTCCTTGGCTCCCTGCACAACCGTAATGAAATGACAAACCATATCAAAATGGGCAAAACTGAACACCTACAGTGTACACTTCCCATGCCAACTTAACCATTCCTGGATGAACCAATATGTTCCACGGCAAGTACCGTATCTTTTCAGTGATCAACAGTGTCCCTTGAAAAAAAAACTCTAGGCATATCGGGGACTGCAGCGACCAAGGCTCTTGATTGATACTTATTATACATTTTTTATGCCGATAACGCGAATATAGCTCATATAGGAAGCTAACATGAAACCACAGAACACCCTTTCCACTAAGTTTAATAAAAAACGATGCATATCAATATATCGGCGTGATATATGATATACATATGAACACATGGCGACAGCCAATGTACATACCTGTTTGAGCCTACTGCATTTTAGCATAACTAATCTGTTGCAAAATGAATTAAACCTTCGGCAATGCTACATGGGTGTCGTACAGATCAAAAAGGGCAAGATAGGTAATAAAAAAGCCTCACATGACAAAACTTGAACCATGGGTTATTGCAGTTGGTACAACTGGTTCTGATATAAAACATAGCTCGCCTGCTGGTCTATATCTGCTTTCCAGAACGACAATCGAAGATATTTCTAGCAAATGCTGCAAGTCAGTCCAGATCGATTACAAGGTGGCAAAAGGAGGAGATAGTAATAAGCTTATGTCACACCAGCTATAGTACATACGGGAGAAAACTGAAGCCAACGTTATTTCATTTAATATGGCAAAATCACAATTGTTCCTACCAATCTGCAGACGATGCTACAATCACTGACCACTGAATGGGTCTTTGACTCTCCTGACAGCTACACTTCTATAATGACTCTTATTCATTTTTACTGCCCACTCGAAGGATTTGATGACCGCTTGTTTTGTCAACTATAGGGGCTCACAATCAATGTTAGTTGACTAATGTGATTGAATTTCATTGGCGTTTCGTGTGCTTCCTTGTGCAGGGCCATGTCTGGTTGCATAAACAGACAGACTGTGCCAGCAGCTCCGTCAAAGGTCACAGCCTGCTAATGGATACAATATCGTTGTGCAATACAGGATACGTACAATGTTGTACTAAGATAGGTTACATCGTAATCTGAACAACACATACAAGGTCGCAGCTTTGGTTTCTGAAATATAACATGATGCAGGAATTTAAAAGAACGTTCCCTTCCCCTTTTGTCTCACAGCAAATCTCTTTTCATGATAAACCCACAAGTCTAAACAGCAACCTTTGCCACTCAGAAGCTCTGAAATAATTAGATTAACGGCCTTATCGGGAAAACAATCTCATGTTACCAGCTTTGCATCTCATGAATTCCTTTCCCTGGGGCTATTATTAAGGCATGTAATCCACACTATACTTTCATTAGCTACTGACCATTTCTGTCAAAATACAGATAATGGTAAATACCATAAAAAAAAACCAGCATAAAGTAACCTAATATCGAAAATTCAACTTTTCTGCCGCTTATGTACATTATAACATTTTCTGTGACCATGGGGCCAAATCCGGTAAAATTATATATATATATATATATATATATATATATATATATATATATATATATATATATATATATATACATATATATAAAATAATAATAATAATAATAATAATAATAGTAATATTAATAATAATAATAATAACAATAATAATAATAATAATAATAATAATAATAATAATAATAATAATAATAATAATAATAATGATAATAATTTTGCATAAAATGAAGAAGCACTTGCCTCAAAAGACAAAGTGCAGTGAACACCGTTCCACACACTCATCACGCCGTCATTCTCATTGACTTATATATTATAACGACTAACGCGTTAAGACGAAAACAAGCAGTTTCTCCTAACAGTAAATAAAAGGCATCATGGAAACGTTGTTTCAAAGTTCAATTTTAAGTCTAAAAGTCATTAGCTTTATATAAGGGAAGATATTGCGAAGGGTCTGCTATGGTGTTTGCTTTCAATTATGATTACTGGTTCACCTCGCCTTTTTTGCTGTCAAGCCCAATGCATTCTGCGTGATAACATAATCACAGGCTTCCATGCATTGAGTCATTTTAGAATCAAACATATCAGTTGGCATTATCGCTATTTCTTTTTAAAAAATGCTGTGCTTCGGAAGTCCTATCAAATGATTCTATAGTTAAAAAAGAACAGGTATTTATTTTATATACTAGTCATATTTGTCTCCTTGACCCTTAAGAAAAAACCATATATACCACTTATACACACAGGAAAACCATAAGCATTCTCCAAAAAATAATATATTAAGCCCTGTTCACTTCAATTCAAGCATTCAGCTCTAACAATGTGCACACACACACACACACACACACACACACACGCACACACACACACACACACACACACAGGTTGTAGCATTTTGTGATAATGCGTTTTATTCGGGGATAAACACTTGTATTTTAATTTTAATGTTTTATGTGCAACGATTTCTCAGAAATCTTCTGGTACTCGTACTTCTTCAGCATGAAATATGACCCAATTGGATAATGATATGATGTGTATTAAATGTCATATATATATATATATATATATATATATATATATATATATATATATACATATTAACATATATGCATGATTGCATGCATGCATACACACAGGCAAACATCATCTGAGCAAATATCCCAGAACACCTTTAATTCCATTTCATGGGCGACGGAAGTCATTCTTTACACACTGTCCATATATGATAGATTTAAATGAAGTGTAATTTGTTTGAAACAGTTTCAATATGAACATGCTTTTTAGCGAAAACTGGAGTGCATAGTCATCGGTAAGCTGGGCCGCAGATTCTAAGGTGAATATGTGTGCAGATTGAATTAGGTGCCTACACAACAGCTAGGAAATACCAACTTATAAGCAAGTCGGGAGAAAATAAATTGAAAGCAAACAAAATATGAAACTTGAACAGGGTTGTTATGGAGTACTTTACATGAACAAAACACCTTTAGCTCAGGAAATATGAAAATCGATTCTACATCAAATCGTTTCGACAAACGCTGCGCTGAAGCAATAAATGTTTCATTTTAAAGGCACACAGTAGAATGCATCATTGTTATCCAGGCATAAAGCTGACACTATGTTGTTGCAGCCACCCTGCCTTGTGCACTTACACCATATTATTCAGCAGTAGAATAAGCTATTAACGCATATAAGGTAAAGTGCTGCTCTCCACCGAAAAAAAAAAAAACCATCACAACAGTAGTTTTCATACTCAATTTGCGATCCAAATACCTTTGGTGGCCTTTTTTTCTTTTGCTGCAATACTGTACCCCATTAGAGTAGCCCAGTGTAAGTGTGCATGTAATTTTAGATAAACGGACATCCACAGATGACCTCAGATTGCTCAAATCAATGACCAGATCAAAGGACCCGCAGCAGGGCATGGGAATACCTGTTGTCAAAATTTGACACCCTGCTGCATAAAGTATGGCAGTCAATATCTTCCTGGGCATAGGTTGGTGGCTGAGTCTTACTCATGCCAAAGAAAGTTGTTGATCTGAAGCATGATTTTTTAAGAGGTTTTGCCTGTAATTCTCCCTCAGAAGGTTTCTATCAACGAGAAATTAAACAGAAACGATTGAAGCAGACAGCATTTTACATCTGAATGCTTTTTAGGTGACTTGAACATAGAGAGTTGACGGGGGTTTTTATGATGGCCTTTGCAGTGTTCTTTTGTGTAACAAGCGAGTCTTCCCTCTGGATATGCCAACTACGCCAGCCGTTTCTGAGATTAAAATTTCGATGCTGACTGGCATAACATCTTTACAGAGTTGTGACTACATGATGAATGTAGCAAGATAGGGGACCATAGAGTCACCATCTCTGTGCATAAAAAGAAAGGTTGAAGGCCTTTTCTAGTCTACAAAATATGCCACGTAACATAATTTGCTTTGGTGCACTGTCTGGACAGGCCCAAGCTGCACATATACCATATATATATATATATATATATATATATATATATATATATATATATATATATATTAACAGAAATTATTTCAAATATTCTGGCACAAATTTCAGACTTTATGGGGGGGGGGAGCTGAAATAAATTTAGGTGCATTTGATGGAAATTTATATCGGTGTACTTTGGTCTACTTTGCCAATTTTTATCATTTAGCACAAACAGCTCATATGCTTGGGAACTGAAACGATGTGTGTATACAGGTAGAGCAGCATAGAATGCTAATGTGACATCAAAATGAAGATGTATTCGCACTATGGTATATACCATATACTAGGCCGCAAAGTCATTGGCATACACCAAACAATGTTGACATGAACATGATGAGGACACATGCAAGGATAAAAAATAGTTCAACTGAAGCCAGATTGGGGAATACAAGCTAATATGAAAAAGTTTGAAACTCACATCAGTGTTAAGATAATGACTGTCTAAGAGATACAATGTGGTTGATAACTTACATTTTTCTGACACTGTGGTAATATTTCCAGATACAAAGCAACAATAGCAAGTAGGTTTTCTGACAGACGTATCAAGAGTTTTGCTGTTGTAGATACACGTACTTTGTTAAAAGCATGCCCATCTTATGTTCCATTTTGTTCACAGATTAGACAGAAGGACAGTGGTGTTTATCGGAAAGAAAATGCGAAAATATGAATGGGATTTTGGGCCTGAAGATTAGAAGAAACGAAATTGCGCGAAGAGCACAGTGATTTCTTTTTCATCTTTACACAGGAACCCCTGTGTATGAATGGCGTTTTTTTCCAAACGTTATTTTTTGTACATGATATTTAGATGGCTACAACTGTCGTACCTCAATAAAATTTAAAACCACACCCAAGCATCATTTCTGACTTCCCACGCACCGTTGTATAACAGTTTCCCTCACATGTATCAATAATTCGAGAATTGAACATGGAAGTGTTTGATAGCAAAGTTACTGTTAAGGTAGATGGGAATAAGTAATAGTCCTATAGCCCCAAGTAAGATGTCATGTTTCCCTGTATTTCATTTCTGACTCACCACACTTGTCACTTTGACACACCTTTCATACAAATTGATTTTTTAATTTACTTATCAAAATTTGTCACTGCCTAACAAAGTTATAAAAGAAATACAGATCTGTTCAGGTTGCAAAGCCATAATTCAGAAACGTTTTATGATTATAAGAAATAGTGAATCATGAGCTACAGCCCTCGACTGTATAAATGATGGCAACTAACCAGTTTACCCATCAGTGGTTGCTTGGGGAGATAACCTGAGTTTCAAATCCGCCTTTGGCAGAGAATGCACCTGCTTTACTGATCCATATTTACATGACAGATCAACCTGGTTCACTATTCTTCCTTACTTGGAAACCAACGTTGTTAATTAATATGTTATTGCCTTTAGCACTTCCTGTAATCAATATTTTGTTAGCAGTTAAAATCCATGCATTGTATTTGTTTGTTTGTTTGTTTGTTTGTTTGTTTGTTTTTTTGTTTCCACTTCTAACAACCACTACGAGATAGATACACATGTCTCTTAGCTATATTTATGTTTAAAGAGATCCCTTAATGAAATGTACCTAAATATATTTTGATCCTCGAAGCATTTCTGTTCCTTTGTCAAATATTACCGAAGAGTAATGGATCAGCAATCTTCAAACACGTTATGGTGTGTGCTCTATAAACAGTGTATTCATTTATTTATTGATTTATTCCGCTTATTTATCTAAGCGGGCATTCTAAGTATTGGGCAATGAGAGGACACATGATATGATGTAACACCAGGGACAGTTCCCCACACATGCGTGATGTGGTCGACAGCCAAGGGTATAAATCATATTTATTTGTGTCAGTTTATTTGAAAATTACATTTCTATTACACAAAACATTGTCTTCTATTTCCTTGTCATCAAATAACAATCTTTTTGAGTTGCTGCATTACATGACCTAAAAAAAAAACAGAAGGAAACCTCTCTATTGAAAAAAACAAACTAAAATAAACCAATAAATAAATGGGAGGAACATTTTGTCATCAGGCTATACTTGATATGCATACAAGTTGGCAAACTTTTTTTCTTGGGGGGGGGGTTCTTGAAACTGAATAAATTACCATCACTGATGCATTCTCATTAGCTTATGCAAATTGCACGCGTTTTTTCGTAGCTGTATTTGAATTCTAAACATGCATTCAAAATAACGCTTAAAATATTCGTTAAGGACCTCAATACACGAAACTTTGAATCTGACAGTGGCTACGTAATAAAAATCACCAATCATCCCAACTGCTTTAAGTAATCCGTACATTACCAGGCTTGCGTAAAGTTGGTCTGATAATGCCTTACTTTATATTTATACATATCAAGGCCTGCTCGCAAAATACACAGTGACCGTAACGCATTTCCTGTATTTTCATAAAGCTTATATATTATATATACAGCAGAACATTACAATCGAAGCATATTGTTAAAAATCAATGACAAGATATATTACACGATTCACCAACTGAACCAGCGGTGAATCGTTTAAATCTGCTCTACTTTATTGACAAAGGAACTCGTCCGGAGCAGTAGGATTGAGACTGTTCGTCTCTTTCCTGGCAAATATCTGCCACTTGCTTTAAACACTCAAACATACCGTCCTTGTATGCATGAATGCTCCACACATGCATGCATACATACATACATACATGCATACATACATACATACATACATACATACATACATACATACATACATACATACATACATACACACACATATATATGTATATATATATATATATATATATATATATATATATATATATATATATATATGTATGTATGTATGTATATATATATATATATATATTTAGGGGTTGTACGTGTGTCGGGGGTGCACATGAGTGTTTCTGTAAATGTTAAATCAGCGATATGCACATCACGAACTTTCGTTATAGCAGTTAAGTACCTGAGTGAATATTGATTTATGAATGGTTATAATTGGTCTGCTGAGCATTAGGTGTGAACAACTGGCCATTAGGTTATTGGGATGTGCAAACTGATATGATAAAGTCTGATATCTTGTGAACTTACAAGATCATACTTTCAATTTGGCAGCAAAAACCGCCTGGTTATTTCCCATCTAGTAACCAGTTCTGTTTCTGACACAATCGAGTTAATTATGTCCAATAATACTCAGACATACGTTTACCCATTATAGATCGATGTATGTGTTTTTTTTTGTGTGTATGTTTTGTGTGTGTGTGTGTTTTTTTTTTTTTTTTTTTTTTTCTTTTTTTTGGTGTTTTTGTTAATTTTACTGTCTTCTGTAGCCCTTTGAATTTTTAGGATTACCTTATCAACTGCTGTATACCTTTTCATGCAAATCACTTTGACCAAAAATAATAATAAAAAAAGAGAGAGAAAAAAAAAGAAAGAAAAACAGCCAGGCAAAGCAATTTATCCCCTCAGTGCTAAAAAGCTTGATGGTATTGCAATAGCCTGTGTCTGTGCATCTATCCACCTATACAAATTTCTTGTGCTCGATAACTTAAGAGCCTGATGGGCTAAGATCATCATTTTTTTACAGTTTATCAGCCTTGTTAAGTCTGCGTCAGTTTGAAAGAAAATGACGATTACCTAATTTAATGGTTACCACGGTCAACTTTCTCTGAATATCGTGCATGCAATATCCTGAGAGCTGGATCAGCTAGGATGATAAAACATCTATATTGGGTCACCCTAAGAGTCTACGCAGTGTGTCCTTGACCTAATTTTAAGGCATGAGGTCAATTGTCTTTTAATTTTCAGCATGGTATATGAAGAACCACATAATGTGATATCACTTGACGTTGATGGCCCTTATAAAAGGTTATGTAGAATTCAAACAACAGTAAGCTTAATCCAATTTCAAAGTCAACAGGGTTAATTCTCTTTCGATTTTATAGGCGCAATATTGAAAGAATCAGATAAACTAAGATCATGAAAACTTTATAGTTGATCATGCTATTGAAATGCCATAGCAGTTTCAAAGGAGACTCTTGACACGATTTAAAGGTTACCAGGATCAATTTTGCCAGAATTTCTTCCAAACAATAATTCAAAATAAAATTCAAATTTAAACTTAAGTATTGATCACCATTTTAATAGTCTTTGTGGAGTTCGAAGGATAATGATCTTGACCCAACTACCCGATCAGTTAGGACTACAAACATTGACACTTCACGGACATTTCATGAGAAAATATAAAGAAAAGAGACCTTCACCCAATTTCAAGGCCATTTTATGTGAATTTGTTTTGCTGCCATACCCCTAGTTATGGATAAGCTGGCACCATAAACTTAGTCATATCTTGTTCAATGCACTTTTCAATTGTTGTCAGGAACATGTATCCTCCAGCTGAGCATCACATAGCGGTTACGGGGGGGTGAATGTTGAATTCGTGAATGCGGATTCAGTGCATTCAAAGAAATTGTCATATTTTATGACAAGGTATGGACTGAAAGAAAATACATTACCAAAGATACCAACAAATGGTGGCACTTGACTTGAATACATATATCCCACTATGAATCTAATACCAACCAGCGTACTGGAGACAAATTTATGTTACCATAGAGCAATAATTACAGCATTGAATGCTAAAGATTAAGGAAAGGTACAACATTCTGGTCTACCCAAACTGAAATGGTACTGAAGAAGTGTATGTAAGAGACAGAGGATCAACATTGAGAGTTTATCCTGGATGTACTGCACCATCGCCTGTGCCAACTCAATTCCCCAAACTACATACTTATAGTTAAATGGCAAGCACATAGTGCCTAAAATAAACATATATGCCAATAATTGATCATTATTTTTACTTCTCCCCATTACAATTATCACACACATATATGGTGCATTTTATTCTGTGTACGATCGAGGGAATCTTCAGGCAGTAGCCATTATGTGCTTACATCTACATAACTGTAGGGGTCATCGCAAGGATGGGCAGTGGTGAGTAGAGAAATCCATGCTAAAAACAATATATCTCTGATTAAATCTGGGGACACGATACAGCTACATAAACACCAATTAAATGAGTATAATAATAGTACAATACTTACATTATAATCATCCCCAAAACATGTTGAATTTTAACACTAAGGAATTTGTATCAAGATCAATACATTAACAAAGTTTGTTGCTTCTGTTATTTTTAGAGTGTATTTCTGTGTGCATGCTTTTGAGAATAAACTTTAGAAGATATTCATAGCTTTCCCAGACATGAGATATAATCTGACTTTTGCCGCCATTCTTAGTTGAAGTGTACAATGCTGCATCGTACACCCAGGGCCACCTCATATGATATGCCTACGAAAGTAAGTACTGATCTGCACCGGCCAAAAAACTGTCCTGCATTACTCTCCTTACAACTGGAGAAAAAAGTTTTCAATCAGGTTGGACACAACATGTATGATACAAGAAGTGAGGGAACTGACTAGGAAGCAATATGTAACGGCAAAATATAATTGAGTTTGGGTAGACAATCATGCTACACATAATGCTTACAAGAAGAAAATTATTTGGCTTAATATGATCGCCACCAGCAATGTTGTAATTAAGTCCTAAATTTCAAATTCTGCCACTAATTTTCTACCAGAAATTCACCGTCATGAAATAATCCACATTTAATTTTCTTACTACCTAGCATATTGCGAAGACGTCACTGTGGATTTGGTATTGTCGATTTTTAGTGGTAGTAGCAGTCGGAGAAGTAGTAGTAGCTATAGTAGTAGTAGTAGTAGTAGTAGTAGTAGTAGTAGCTATAGTAGTAGTAGTAAAAGTAGTAATAGCTATAATAGTACTAGTAGTAATAGTAGTAGTAGCTAGTTGTAGTAGTGGGAGTAGTAGTAGTGGTATAGTATAAACATATTTATTTTCTCTGGACTGCCTAATAGTACACAAGGTGATGGTGGTAGTAGTAGTAGTAGTAGTAGTAGTAGTAGTAGTAGTAGTAGTAGTAGTACGGACAATCGTAAGTTATATAAACGATGAGGTCGAGTCCTCACGGCAGAAACTCTCCGATAAAGGAGATAGAATGTGTAGATTAAAACCACTTTACAGTTGCCCTCTTGTCGGGAGATGTGAGCACTGGCGGAACTAATTACGTTAATGGTGTAATACCCCTCTAAGTCGACACAGTGCAGATACGTGTAATTAGGACGCATAGCCTTCTCCGTGTCCTTTAAATGCCTCAAATACAATCAAAAGATCTAAGAAAGACGTTCTATATATATTTCGATAACTTCAATACTGGGCAACATATGTTTCAGAGCTTGAAGATTTAGTTAAGCAGATTACAAGGAGACATGTCTAATTAGTTTATTGTGTTCACGAAGGATAGTTAGGCAACTACTCGCAGTACCACAATTTACCTGTGAGGGAATCCTCCGAGTAGAAAAAAATGAGACTGCGCTGCCTCCGCCTACGCTGGAATATTCATCTTATATGGAAGCAATTTTTACCTCTATGTAATACTAGGAATTTGAGAGATCTTTATATCATCAACGCCGTAATTTTAAAAGGAAATTTCCTAAAGTGCAGACATCGTTGAAATGGATATTAGCACCGAACATGTAGGATCTCTCTGCATGCTTTGCACATTTTTCCCTCCAAAGTTACATTTGAGATTTTTGGCTCCAAGCCCTATTACAGCTTTTATCTTGTAATGTACAAATGTCTGCAGTTGCAAAGCGCACTAACTTATCGGAAAAATGAAAGAAATGCAGCTTCTAAACAGGAACGTTGATATTATACCATACAATACTGTAGTTTGAGAAGCTTTCAAAGAAATCATACATTATCTACAACGATTTGTTTTGAGTACACACGCACACACATGGATATATATATATATATATATATATATATATATATATATATATATATATATATATATATATGTGTGTGTGTGTGTGTGTGTGTGTGTGTGGCTCTGTCTGTCTGTATGTCTGTCTGTCTGTCTGTCTGTCTGTGTGTGTCTGTGTGTCTGTGTGTGTATTCCACTTCCAAATGTTCCGGTTTCATATTAGAATCGAGGGTGATTGTGTGGTATCCCGTTACTTATCCCACAGGTACGACATATTTTGATTCCAATGCGTTATGTTTAAATGACCTTGTGATAAATCTGAATAAAATGCACATGTTTATAAACACGCATGTCTCGTTGTGCCGGCCTGCATTTTCCGTTGACTAAATTTTTGCCAAAGACAAAAACAAAGTTACTTCCGGCTCATTTAAGTGATCCTGTATCTTAAGCTTTGTGCCAACAGCTATACGTATATGTTGCTATGTAGAATTGAATAAATCTTTCCCTTTCGTTGTTTTGTCCAAAAAGAGCAGTATCATTTGCCCTGATCATCTATTACAGGCGCACGCAAGACGCTGCAGAGCTTGTAGGGCGAGCAAATTATCAACAGGGGAAGGGGGAGGTGGCGGCGACTGAAAGGGAGCAGTACTTGTTTCTTGTTCTGGAGATAGCGGGATATAACACAACGCTGGCGTAATGATTTCCCCCGGACACAATGCTGCATGAATATTTGAACTAGAACCAAGGCTTTCCCTTCCAACAAACGGGCAGCCCGCTATCCCCTACGAACTACTTGCCTAACTGACACGATTACATTAAGTCTTTATCGAGACCAAACAATATGAAGAATGCAATAGTATTACTTTAAAGTTGCAGTGGTTGTAAACATATCTTACAGATCTGACTTATTTTACAGAAAAAAAAATATTTCGCGAAGCCAACTTGCACTTAGTTTCAAACGATTAAAATGCCCTCAGATTACAAAAAACCTTTTAAGCTGGTCACCTGTCTCTATTAACAATTGTACTTGATTTAGCTTTATGGTCTGATTATCGCCAGCTGTACTGATAAGTCATTGTCATCTAAAATCGAGTTTAATGTCCGCATCACTTTTACATTCAGGCATCGCCAACATCAACATAGAGCACTCAGTATAATGAAGCACACAGCAGCAACATCATTTGCTTCCAACAGTGGCGTTTGGATATTTTAGTCATAGCCGTAGGCTATATGTTATTTGTGACTTCTGGTTTGCATCTGATAAAATACGGTGCAGACGGTGTAAATCATCTTTATTATCAAAGGATGAATCAGAGCATATTACAGTATTGTCACGCTGAAACAGAATTTATGAAAACGCCAACAGATTTCTTCGGCGCACCCCGGGAGCTCAGCTCGCAAACAGCAAGAAAAGCTGTGGGTCACTTAGATTCACAGTAAATTACTAAAGGGGCCAGAAGTCATGTTCGGGAGGTATAGAGCTTGATCCCTGTAAGGTTCCACTGGGGCAGTTATGCCTGACCTGAGGTAATTAATGGGAGAGCACATAAAACAGGACACCTAGGGAGACACGTTCTGTATTTTCAATCATCTTGCTGCCAGAAAGGAAGAATTTGGCTTTAAATGGAAAACAATGAATAGTCGAGCTCAAGTAATTATTTTCAAGGCATGAACACTGGAACCAGTGTATACAAAGGGTTCAGCCCGAGTCATCACTGTAGCCGCACTATGATGTCGGTAATAGTACCATGCAGAGCTGTCGCCATGGCAATGTGCTCAACGATTTCCCATTCATGCTCATATTTTATGGTCTTTAGTTGGTGTAAAAATTGTTTAGAAATATTCAGGAATTGGGTAAAGGTCACCAATCTTTGTCCGAGACCTTATTTCGACCATAAGCATGTGCAATATAAAATCCCTTAACAAAGAAATTTTCGACTTACCGGATGAAAACGAAATTCGCTAAAATAACTGTGACCATGGGAATTAAGTCAAGGTCAATTTCCCCCAAACTGGTCCAATTATTCAGGACTATACAGCATGTGCAATATGAAAGCCCTAAGCGAAAAACTTTTCGAGTTCTCTCGTGAAAACTGTCACCGCGGACACACAAGCAAACAAACACACAGCCAGTATATATACATATATATTGGATCAGTTTATCAGAATATCGTCTTTACTTGATAAAACTCACAATCCAGAACCCGTGGGCCTTGGCTACCCTCCCATCCTCAGAAACATAACAAAGTCCAGATCTGTCCACCCATCCTCCCTACGATACACATGCACACTGGATAAAGGAGGTGACTGCATTAAATAAAACTGGGACCTTGCACTGTGGCATGCAGGTACAAACATGTACTGATAGTTATCTGTTGACATCCTACGCTAGTAATTGACAGGTGAAGCTGTTCGACACACATTTGCACAGTCACCGTGCCTACATGCAATGTTAGTTTGAAGCGAACATTTAAATAACCGATTAAAGGAGGAAACCGGTGGGTGAAAAACATGGTTGGAATGAAAAAAAAAATATGCGTTCACATCAGAAATGCATATTCTGTCACTTTCAGAGGTAGAAATACATCTTCAAATGCACTACTATGAATTATAGAGAAGGTCAAATTAAATCATGTGTCACACCTTAGTAAGAAATCAACATTATCCAAATCATTTTCACAAATTTGCGTTATATTAAGTCAGCTTATGCGCTGCTAAAGTGGAATTGCTAGCTGAACTTGAAAAAGTGAAAAAATACCCTTAACATACAAATACAGGGCTCAATTTTGCTACCTGTGGGTAGCCAGCAGCCACCAAAAAAAGGCCTGGCTACTAAAATTTGCCAATGGCTACTAAATTTTAGTATGGAGTCTTATTACACATGGTGGATGCTGCCCCCCCCCCCCCCCAGAAAAATGCCTAACTTTGAGCCCTGTTATATTGATTTCGTAAAGGGACAAAATCACAATGCCACCTGGAGGCCAAATTATGAATTAATGATATCAAGTGAACTGTACATGCAGCATTAAAGCACTTGACCAATGAAATCTTGAGAAGAAATTTTCACTTAATTTATTGCATTCATGATGATGATATTATTATTTTTATTATTATTATTATTATCATCATCATCATCATCATCATTATAAAAATCTGCTCTCGTTCTAAAAATGAAGGAAAAAGTTGCATCATCATGATCTTACGCGTGCATACCTGCTAGATAGCTACCTTGAAAATATTTATAACCAAAACCAAAGCACTGCATGTAAAGGTTGTTGAGAACAAGTTAAAATTGAAAACTTCTAAGGGACGGTCTCTCGTATTCGTTTTATTCCTTTATCTTACTGGTGTCCTTTTAACGTAACTGGTAACGAATGTCGCTGCATCTTGTAACAAACAGGGATCCCGGCCTGTAAACGGGATATACTTGATTGTAGGTTGGATTAAATGCATCTGACCAGCCCAAGTCTTCCCATACCCATAAAGTTTTGTTTTACAAGCATACTTGAACGTATTCTACAAGTCCCAAATGTGTCCAAGTACTCTATCTTGTCTGTCGAGTGAGTTTCCTCTCTTAAATGACGATGTACTCTGTCTCACAAAGCTGTCGGTATATATACTGTTGTATGTTTATCACAACGTATTACCGCGAATATTTTTATGGTGTTCTGAAACTGAAGGGACCTATATCACTATAACTGCTATTTTTCACACGTTATGAACAATTGTAAACAAACAGTTTTATCAATATTATTGTGATAACAATTTATTTTATACGCAGCAATTTGGCTTTCGCCATGACAATTCAACTGAATTAGCCAGTTTGGAATTTACTGATTGTATTTTAAACTACATGTAGCTTGATAATGACAAAATACACTTGAAATCTTTCCAGACCTTTCCAGAGCCTTCGCTCCTCGAATGAACTCCTATTGGATACATTAAAACATTATGGAATGAACAATAATTAACATAGCTGGTCTAAAAGTGATATAACTAAAAGAAATCAGTTCGTTCATTTCAACAGCTGTAATTCTGATATATTTAACATTGAAAAGGGTGTTCCTCAATGCCAAACATTTAGGCCTCTCCTATTTATGATATAGATGAATGATATTCCGCCAATACCTACTAATTTTGACACCAAAAATCCTATACAATTTCGAAGCGATTGGCTTCGCGGTTTTGATGAAGACTTTTTTTTAAAAAGTTTTGACGAAAAAAGAAGATAAAAAGCGAATCTTTAAAAAAGAAACTCAATGGTGTATGGGTAATTAACCAGATTTGTAGACATTTACCCAAGATAGATCCCCACCACGTTTGAAGTGCATCTTCTAAATAGTTCTGGTGAAGACGCACATGTTAATTGATGACAGCCGACGAAAAGAGATTGATTCAATAATTCAGCTGATTGACAATTCATATAATTCCCTAGGGTTGCTGCATAGCTTTGCTCTGTCTGTCTATCTATCTATCTATCTATCTATCTATCTATCTATCTATCTATCTATCTGTCTGTCTGTCTGTCTGTCTGTCTGTCTGTCTGTCTGTCTGTCTGTCTGTCTGTCTGTCTGTCTGTCTGTCTGTCTGTCTGTCTGTCTGTCTGTCTGTCTGTCTGTCTATGTACCTAAATACCTACCTATCTATCCATCTATCTATCTATCTATCTATCTATCTATCTATCTATCTATCTATCTATCTATCTATCTATCTATCTATCTACCGGTGTACCTACCTGATCTTTTTGGGTCTGCACAAATGATATAGGTTTATGTCGTGTTTCGACCTCAGTTGGTGCTACACCGCTGAATTTTATGGGAATAAAACACAGCTGCTAGTACACTTGCTCATGACTTTATCAAAGCCAGCAATCACAGACTCAGGCCATGTGACAAGAAAATGTGAAGAGACTTCCGTATCTTACAGGAGTAAAGATGAAATTTGCTAAGAAGTCCCACAAAAAAAAGTTGACCAACAGACAGATTGAAGCCATTAAAGCTGACCTACTCACACTTATATAATTCCAACCTTAAAACAATGATAATCAATAACGTAATGATGATGTTGACGACGACGACGACGATGACGACGACGACAATTATGATGATGACGACGACGATGACGATGACGACGACGACGATGACGATGACGATGACGATGACGATGACGATGACGATGATGATGATGATGATGATGATGATGATGATGATGATGATGATGATGATGATGATGATGATGATGATGATGATGATGATGATGATGATTTCTGCTTTGAACAAGTCGAAATTTCGAGATATCTCAAGATCGCTCCTCCATATAAGCTGTCGCGTTTGTGCAATGCGTCCATCCTCCATTACAATGTCAGCTTATAGTATAAGATTTGTAAGGTCACCTGCGGGCGGGGGGGGGGGGGGTGCCCTGTTTGTATGGACCCAGAAATGCCACCTCGACCTCATGCATGTTTCAGTTATCAAGTGTATCTTATTATATTCTGCAGAGATCTAGACACAATGTTATGCCTAGTTCACTTAAAAATTGGCCAAATCTCCCTGTGCTGATCCCCACATATATAAGGTAAGTGAACCGTGTTTTTAGCACTTTCATTGGCATCATTGTTGCTATACTAACCCATTTGGGAGCCACTCTTCGCTGCAAAGCTGCCGAATAGGCGCGTTAAAAGGCCATAAAATGCACCATTAAAAGTGTGCAAATTTCAAAATCTTCGACGGTGGGGGGAGGAGAATGCTCCAGCTTCCAACCACCCCAAGCGCAGCGATTTGTGGCCTCAGTCCTCTCGCATATGCCTTTTAATTAAATTCCAATTCGGCCAACCCACTCACTCCCTATAATTCTGCACATGCATTTTTGCTATTTTTTTTTTTGGGGGGGGGGGGGTCCACACTTTCAAGGGCTACAAATTTACAACGAATTCCGATCCAACAGGTCTATCAGGTTGGTGAATGTTTTTTGTTGCTGTGGTAGTTGTTATTAATGTTATTATTACTATTATATACCTAATTATTGAAATTTTTTTTAGCAAAGCGGCTATTATAAGACCAAAGACTGAGGTCAACCAATTTGTTTTTATGTGTTTATTAAATTTATATGGTTTGAGACATTTATGAGTCTAGACAGTGGAAGTCAACAGTCGATGTCAACGCATTCGATTCACATGCTTATAACATTTTTAAGGCTCTCGTGAAGTTTGCGAAGTGAAACTACTAGGCCCACCTGTGAAATCAACCCATTAGATATTTTGTCTTGCAGGCTAGCTTTTATGTTTGGAAAATTTAAAAATTCAAAAAAATAAAGAAGTTGTTAAGCAAACCACAAGCCAGGTCTCTATATGCCGCATTACATATTTGTTCTGAAAATCACACAACCTACACTAGTGTTTAAGTGAATCTCAGAGGAGCATTGAGTCTATGAAGTACAATCGTACAGGAGCATGGAGCCTATTAAGTATAATCTCCAAGGACCATCATTCCATCCTGGGGCGGATCTGGGATTTTTTACAGGGGGTCGAATGTGTATTGATTGGAATTGCTAGGTCGCGCAGCGAAAAAGCGGAGGAAGCCTGCCTCCCGAGCAAGGAACTTGTTACAGAATAAAGAGAAAACTGGCGCTCTCTGGTGTATTCAAATAGTCGAATGTATCTTAAAATTTCAGATTCAATACTTACCTAGAGCTAATTATTTTCAACCATGAGGACATAAAATTAATATCATCCATTTCAAAATTTATCAGCTACAGTACCGTTTTGAGCACATGTCAAAGTGCCCTGGCTAACCATTGTTTCAGTGCCAGACAGCAGCTTCCACATCACCATCTTCCTGGGCTGTTATACCGCAGATTAGCTAGGATACAAACATTCTACGTGTATTTGCTTTTGTCGATGTATTTTGAGTCCAGCAAGTGAAATGAGTCGGTCTGATAAATACATACATACATACATACATACATACATACATACAGACAGACAGACAGACAGACAGACAGACAGACATGCATGCATGCATGCATGCATGCATGCATGCATACATACATACATACATACATACATACATACACACACACACACAAGTAGTAATTAGAGTCTTTAGCCTAATTACTACTCACACATACATACATACATACATACATACATACATACATACATACATACATACATACATATTTATATATAGCCTGGGTGTACGTGGTACATGACGTTACGTCGACCCCCCCCCCTCCCCCCTTTCCAGATCCGCCACAGCCATCTAGTGTTATCAGCCAACATGATTGTTGGGATTTTCACTTCGGGTCTTGGGAGTTACTGTCAGAAACAAATTGACTCAGAAGCATTAAACATAGATACCAGATAATGCATATGAACGACCTTATGCTAACGCCTATGCACAAAATAATTGCCACTACGTCCCCAGGGTTAACATAAATGATGTTAACATATTTGGGGTAATATTGAAATTATGGACCTATGGAACAGATGAGCTGGTAGTGGGAGACATTTATGTGATGTATCCCAGCAAAATTGATTGTGACCCAAAGATATGTTTGCGATACACGTCAGATTAAACAATATTGTAGATATATATATATATATATATATATATATATATATATATATATATATATATATATATATATATATATATATATATATATATATACATGTAAACCGTGATATTGAAGCTAAAATGATTTATCTCCAAATACCTGCAAATTGAGCATAAAAGCTAAACTCGTTTATCTTTAAATAAGCTTGCGCAGCTGAACTAAATCACCTTATTACATGTCAGCTACTAAGTGCAGTGTCAAAGCTGAAATGATGTGTCTTTATGTTCACTTAAAAAGTGACTCTTCATAGAAATTATATACTTGAACTGAACTATATATGAGGGCATGCAATCGTAACGTTGTGCCATGTTGTCGTGTGATTTCCGGATTGGGACGCTGCTGTAACAGATTGTAACTACGAATATTCTGGGTTTTAATCAGACTGTGACTATATATATATATATATATATATATATATATATATATATATATATATATATATATATATGTATATATATATATATATATATATATATATATATATATATATATATATATATATATATATATATATATCGCTGACCGCGCTGTAAAGGGGCAGCAGTTTTGCGAATAATTGATTTTCTTATTTGCTTGTTTGTCTATCTATTTAGTTATATGTTTCCTTACTAATTTATTATTATTATCATCATCATCATCATCATCATCATCATCATCATCATCATCATCATCATCATCATCATCATCATCATCATCATCATCATCATCATTATCATTTTCATTATCACTTTCATTATTATTTCTTGTCCACAGCAGCTTTCGAACACGTACTCTGGGCTTAGATTAAGCGCGCTCAGAAGATAAGATGCTAAATATATAATCATGAGCGGCTTGTGAAACCGGTAAGCTCTGGTAAGCTCTTCCCTGGCATTTTAATAAAATTGATGTCTTGGGAATCACTTTTTTAATGTTACATGCAAGTAAAATCCCTAATATTCGAATTTTTTCGGTTCTTGATAACGCATAAATAAATCGATTAGGTGGTGTTATTACCTCTCTTCCTCTAGTCACTTACATGCGAGAGATACAGAAGGATTTGATACGGCACCCATCGAATGCTGTATTAGCCATACATATTACATACAGCGTCCCTTTTCTATTTGTGTGTTACCATTCCTGCGCTCATAAAGGTTGAAAATGGGCTGTAATTGCATGTTTCCTGATCACACGTCAACCCATATTCTCATGTCCCCAGCCTAGTATTGAGGCATCCACAAGTGTTCCTCTGTTATTAAGTCTGAAATAATTAGCTAAACAGCTTTTGAGATGAGAAAATACATTTTGTCAAAAATCAAAAATGAAAAGAAAAAAAAAGAAAGAAAGAAATCACTAGTCACCAGTGTGACCATCTGAACACACTCAGAAGAGACCCAGGTACATTCTTACCAAGCTGGAGGCAAATCTGGCTAACGGTTTTTGAACAATCAAAATGTGAATTACCATTGCAGCATATTGCCTTTGTTATCAATACAATATGTTTGCATCAACCAACAAGTACCCCTAAGTCCAATTGTTTGTAAAATCAGGGATACACCACATCACCAACTAGTGACAACCTTTGTTTGGCCCTCCCACAAGGTACCTTTTTCACCAAGTTTCAGTGAAACCGTGCAAAGCGGCTTGGAGAAGAAGTCAAAAATAATTCAAATACACATACAAATTCGTTAAAATAAGAAGAAAAACAAATAAAACCAAAAACACACACAACACACAAATTTAAAACAAAACAAAACAAAACAAAACAAGAAACAAAACAAAACAAAAAAAAAAAAAAAAGAAAACCAAAAACAAAAACAGGAACAAAGAAATAATAGAAAAAAAAAACCCAGAGAAGTTGCAGCTAGATCCCCATCAAATATGAAGTACCTTTACTTGACGGATTTGGAGCTGTCAAAAATATGAATTACCGTTGCAATGTCCGTTAACTTGCATAGTAATCCACATAAATGTATGCAATAACCTTCTAGAGCCCGAATTGAGAAAAAAAATCGTCAAATATTAGGAACCCAGAGCATCATCATCTAGTGAACAAATTTCTTTACCTTTCGCATGGAATGTCTTCACCAAGTTTTAACGCAATATCCATGATGGTTTTGGCGAAATAGAAAATATTCAAAACACAAAAATCATTGAAAATGAGGAACAAAAACTGCAATGCCCTTTGCAGCACATAGGTTCATGAATTCCATCGCATGCATTATGTTTTAGCCACTCCGAGAGAAATATCAAAACACATGTTAGTCTTTATGAACAACCTGATATTTAAGAAAGAAAAGAAAGAGATTTACAATAGTTTACCTATTACACAAACCGATCTTCAGCTACATGGGGGGGGGGGGGGGCAGGACTAAATTTTTTGCGTGTTAGGTAAACATCTCTTTTGCCCTAAGTATGCCAGCGGAAACTTTCAATTTAATCCCATGGCCGGCCCAGGGTTAACTCAGACTGTCATGGGAGACCCCGCTTTAGTAGTCATACTTGAATTGCAAATACGATAAACACAGATACATCAATTTTTATAACTGTTTACATCCAAGTGCATGCGTTTTTAAAGTTCCTTTGGTAATCATCATCTCACGCGATGTTCAACATAACGATAACCGGATTAAGAAGACCACATTTGTGTCGTCTTTCACCAAACAAATTACAAATGGCGTGCTAAGGATGCTAAAAAGATAAAGAGGAATAAACCAAAAAATTAAGTTCAGACAAAGGTAGGCCAAATGTTAAAGCTCTGTCAAAAATGAGGCATTATCAATGGCCAAGGGTGGCAGACTACAAGGTGCGACTGACTATATCTATTACCATGTATAATTGACATACACGCGACGATATTCAATACTTTGTACGTGTCCGCTCACACTCTACCTGATGGTTAAGTGATGCTGCGAAGTAATGAGAATTCAGGCACGCTCATGCGACTCAATCGACTCATATGTGCAACTCGTGGGACTAGGAAGACATTCTAAACGGTTGCCACATACGATTCTGTCTCCTGCAGGAATAGTTATTTTGCTGTACACTGGACTATCAGACCCGCGGAATGTGGAAAGGGATACTGACTCACTGGGATGCACAATCCAGATTCTTCCCTAACCTCGCGCAACACGACAGAGAAAAAATAGTTCCCATTCCTGTTACTGTGACACAACCAGTATTTCAACAATTGCTCAGTTTCCAAACAAGCAAATAATAAATAACTAGAAAAGAAGATTTGCTTCACAGCATATCTGTCTGGGTGCCATCAAAATAAGAACACTTTGAAATGCTAAACTTTGCCATTGTTCAACATAGTCTAAATTCTTTGTATCGGCCTAATTTTTATAAATTAAGATGTTACAACTTTGGTTCTTGGTTTATTGGATGTGGCTATGTCACAAACTTACAAATTGAAGTTGCAATGGTTCTTGTATGTATAATAGTTTTGAAACTATTCAAGATTTACATTTTGTATATTCACCTTAATTGCATAAATTAAAACCCTGCATCTTTGCTTCATGGTTCATTGGATGCACTTTTGTCACAAATATAAAGAGTCGAGTTGAAATGGCGCCTCTATCGATGATAGTTTTGAAGTTAGCAGATTTTAATTTTGTGTATTCACCTCATTTGCATAAATTAAAATCCCACAATTTTGGTTCGTGATTCACTGGCGCAGCTATGTGACCAAACTCTAAATTGAAGTTGGAATGACACCCCCATGTATAATAGTTTGGAGTTATTAAAGATTTAAATTGTGTATATTCATCTCATTTATATAAATTAAAACCCTACAACTATGCTTATGGTTTATTTGATGTGGCTATGCCACAAATCCATAAGTTGAAGTTGGAATGATACTTCTATCTATGATAGTTTTGAAGCTATTCAAAATTTAAATTTTGTGCATTTACCTAATTTGCAAAAATTAAAATCATACGACTTGGGTCCATGGTTCATTGGATGTGGCTTTGCCACTAACATTTAACTTGAAGTTGGAATGGCACCTCTATCTATAATAGTTTGAAACTATTCAAGATTGAAATTTTGCATATTTACATTATTTGCATAAATTAAAATCATGCAACCTTGGTTCATGGTTTATTGGATGCGGCTTTGCCACTAACCTACAAACTGAAGTGGGAATGGCATTGTTATCTATAACAATTTTGAAAATATTCAACTTCTAAAATTTCCAAAGCCCCTAATTAGCATAATTTGAAATTCTACAACTTTCATATACTGGGCATTATAATGGCAAGTGTCACAAACGTATACATACACGTTGAAATTTTGTGGCCATCTGCAATAGCTTGGGAGATATGGAGATTCTAAAATTCGAATTGCCCCTAATTTGCATAATTCTAAACATCATGACTATTCCAAACCTGGTGCACAATTTCACTGGTAGGTAAGTCAGCATGGAACGTTTGGTGGTTTTCGGAAAAACAATGTCCGAGAAAAACTCGGGACAAATTTGGTCGTAACGAAGAAAAAAAAAAGAAAGAACAAACAAAAAAGAATTCTTGGAAAAACAAAATGTCTGGGTTGGCACCCAGACATAATAAAGAAACGCAGGAAAACCAATGTGTCTGGGTGGGCACCCAAACATAAATATATGGATGTATGGATGGATGGATCCACTATCTGTCTGATGCATTGTCCATCGTATTTAATTGTTATATAATGAAGGCAGAATCAGAAAAAAATGCCGTCCACTATCACTCCATCTCTGACTTTGGTAAACGAAAACAGTTATTTATCTTGTTCTTGGTGAATAGTCATACCGGCCTAACTGGGTTAAAACCGTAAAATGTCATTTTTTTGCAAAGAAACATAGACGAATTTAACATTTGTGAGAAAATTGAAGGGAAAAGTATTATAACTAACATATTTAGATAAAGTAGCATTTATATTAAATCAATTCACAACGAAGTGTCATGTAGACGTTTAATGCAAAATAGAATTGTGAATGAATGCCAAATTAGACAGAACAGTAAATGTAGTCTACGGACTACATATTGAATATTTCTATACAATATTTTTTCTTCATATACACAAGGTTAAAATGTGTGAACGCTTTCACACTAACATTTCTCAGGATTATTTTTTTATTTTTGTAAGGTGGTTTTATTTTAAACTTACGTAAAGAATCATTTCATGTTAAAATTTACTGCTGTGCTTTAAACTGCAAAACTTATTTGTGGTGTTACATGTTTCAATAATAATGATGATGATGATGATGATAATAATAATAATAATAATAATAATAATAATAATAATAATAATAATAATAATAATAATAATATATATACATGTATATATATATATGTGTGTGTGTTATTATTATTATTATTATTATTATTATTATTATTATTATTATTATTATTATTATTATTATTATTATTACTATTATTATTATTATTATTATTATTATTATTATTATTATTATTATTATTATTATTATTATTATCATTATTTTCATTATTATTATCATTATTATTATTGTTGTTGTTGTTGTTACTTGAATGAACTCTGTCGCAAATTCAAAGTCTAAATGCTACAACAATTGACAGTTTTGATTTGTCTTGATTACACACAGATTTACCAATAAGAAATATTAAACAAATGCTTTAATCTTGGTTGTCAAACGTTAAATGATAATCTTCATTAACACAGATCAAAACCTGTTTTGGCTCTGAAAGAATGTTATGAAACAGTTTGTAATCACACAATAATTTTCTTTTTAGTGTCACCATTTCTGTTTCATAACACTTATAGTCAATATGGACCATGAGTGTTTATACAGCAAGTTGCCCTGTGGGAGAAAATAATTCTGGTAACAAAGCAGATGTGTTTCCTCCCTACGACATTCAAGTTTTTGTTGACAGATTTTAATCAAAATTTGCCATCAAACTGATGACTTCCATTCCTTAGTTTTTACCTATCCATTACCTGCAAATAATATTTCTGAACTATTCGATAAAACTCCTTTTCGTGAGCGATCTTATGTGCTGGTCGATTTACTGATTTCTCTTTTACAATTAAATCAATTTTCGATCAACTGTGCAAGAGGAGCGATGAAGCGCTGCTTTTACCAAAAAAGTTGTCGCCATTTTATTGCAAGTTTATAGATACTGTCATGAAGTTTGGATTTCTTTATTTGGAAGACATGAGGCAGACCTGCTTCCCTGCAATTTAATACGATCACCGATCTATTAATGTTTACCTTGTCTTCAAAGATTGTTTAAAGAAAAAATGGGCACATATACCTTTATAAATAAATAAACATGCCATTTACAGTTGTTTGGTCTACAGAGGTTGGGTATATTTATATATATATTCAGTGTCTTACGTGCCCCTTTTCTTAAAAGACCTACGCGTGGTTTCCTTGGTGTGACGTATTACTACCTATTGATTATGATTGGTTCTTAGCCCCCGCTGCGAAGGACACCAGAATTGTAACATTTAGATAATAAAAAATGGCATAATCTATTCACTCTTTTAGATTGGTGTTGTATAATGTAGTAACCCCTAATGTCATACGTGTAGTATGAGCTGTATAGTGTAACGATTGCAATTATCGTAATTCTTATTCGACTTCTGCAAATCCCATGGCTAAACTCATTTTGACTTTGGTGGCGATATACCTGGAGTGTGACTCGTTTATTTATTTATTTATTTATTTATTTATTTATTTATTTATTCATTCATTCATTCATTTATCAAAAAATCTATTTATTTATGTATATACTTGTATGTGTATTAATTGATTAATTTATTAATGTATTTATTTATTTCATTTTGTTTTATTTATTTATTTATTTACCTGCCTACTCACCTGCTGTCTTATGTGTCAGTTTATTTATTGTTTATTTATACGTCACAGAAAAATTCAGCTGCGTTGAAAGCTTTTGTTTATAGACACTAATCGTGGTGCATATACAGCTGTATACCATTTCATATAATCAATGAATCTGAATAATTTGCTCATGTTGAATAAGAGGACATATTTCATAATTAACTGCACGGGAGGGGGGGGGGGGTCAGCGATTGATCGGATCTGGAACTTTGATTCTTTACGAAGTTATTTGGCAACAACTCATAATTAATATGTGCAAAAATTGGTTATTGATCTACACTCAGCAGTGATAGGTGTCTGTTTCACTTTCCTCAACAGTTTTTAAACTGAAAACTCCGTCAGGTTACTTTACCTTGTGAACCGTTTGAACAAGCGCGCCCTGGACATATACCAATTACGAGAGCTAAGGGATAGCTGCCAAACCAGCTCTGAGATCGACCTACTAGGGCTTGGTATGGAAACAATCGCAAAAGCCGTCTGGTGAGACATTCAGTATGTCTGAAATAACTGCACCAACAAATTAAATCACCCCATATATTAAACGTCCATGTGGAAATATGACGTAATGGACACAAGAGGGAAAGGGATAATCGAGTTTATATGTTCCAACCATCATTACCAAAGAAATAAGTGTATGTAAACATTTTATCCCAAGTTTGCACTAGCACGACCCCACTATGTCACTCAAGGTCAAATCAACATCATTAAAAGAAACCTCTATTGTGGCTTTCCTTTTATGTTTAAGAACATCAATGGGCCTAAGATCTAGCACTGCCAAGATATAAGGCAGTTTATGTCAGATTAGCTGAGTCAGCAAAAAGGTTGAATCCTATTCAGCAGCATACATGTATATGCATTGCCTGTCAGAGCACACATAATTACTGCATCATCATCCCCGTCACAGTTTTTGTGAAGGTCCATCTTGGCAACACCTGTGTATAAAAGAAAAAGCATTCCATAAAATCGTTCTGGTAATAATGCAATACATGTGTTTTGTTCTTGCTATATACCTACACATTTGTAGCACTTAAGAATTTATGGGCCCAAAGTTTGATATCCTGTAATGTCCTCAACATTAAACATAATCGTTCTTAAGCAGAACAGCCCGCCCGTGTTTACTCTGGACTACACATACAGGGGATAAAATGTAAACTGTATTACTCTAAGCGATCGTGTCTGCGATACCAAAGCAATCGGCCAAGTCGTTCCTAGGCAGAAATTTTGATTTTTTTTTTGTTTTGTTTTTTTTTTGTTCAAAGAAACGAATACATAGATAAATTAAAATATATCATTATCTGCTTTTCAAAGCTGGCAGAAGCCCATATGAAAAACATCTATGCGTAAAATCAAATCATTTAGTACAATTTAATCTATTCGCCATTATTGCAGTATATGCACAGCATTATTGTATGCGTGTACATTAACATCACTTCCCGACTCCTAGTCCCAAAGTTCAACATCCAACACTTTCATCAAACATGACCATATCCTCATCATTTTTGCCTACTTATAGCCTTAACACGCAAACAGATAATCAAAATTGCAGCGCCACCTTTTGGCTAAATAGGAATCAACTGACACCAGGTGACCCTGCACGCAATACTAAAGAATGAGCTAAGAAACTCATGCGACGATTTTAAAAAAAATGAGTTTTAGAGATCATAAAAACATCTTAGAAATATATCATCTCTTTAGCACGAAACACTCACGTGCAAAACAACCCATGCAAAGGTTTGCAGAGGTCGAAAACTTCAAAAAACAAAGAAAAAGAAAAAAAAAATTAACGACGGTTGCACAATGGATGCAAACAGATTTAATAAGCACTGTTGACTGACACGTCTGCACAGCTATAAATAAACACACTAAGTATTCTAAACTCGTAGACCTGTCATCTATGCAAAAGGGTTACAGTCGTTATATTCTAGTGTTGCATAACTCCATGTGTATGTTCTACTGTCTATGTTTGTACTAATAGTAAAAATAATAATAATAATGATGATGATGATGATGATGATGATGATGATGATGATGATGATGATGATGATGATCATCATCATCATCATCATCATCATAATAATAATAATAATAATAATAATAATAATAACAATAACCATGATGAGGACGACAGCGGCGACGATGACGCTGATTAACAACGATGTATTGTTACCTCACAAACCTCGCTTGCGCCTCTCTATATTATTTCCTTTGATGACTTGCTTGCATGCATTACCCTTGATTGGATCGCTGAAAAACTCGTCCGTTCTACACGTGACCTCAATTCAATTTGCACTAAACTACTTTAGACGTATATTGTAGCCATTTCGCAGCATTGCATGCCATACTCTTTTTGCAAAAAGCTTTTGACAAACTTGGGGGGGGGGTTCCATCATCAGTGCACACTGCAAGCTTGTTCAACAACTTGAATACTAATTTAGAGCAAAACAACAATATGGCAGCGAGCGTGACACACAAAGTCGAGCGATTTGGAAAATTCAAGCTCCAATCCAGTGGCATCCTTCTCGATTCTTACGTGTGTATGCGTATTGCGCAAAATGTTCAGGCCGGCAAAGATTCTTGTAGAGTAGTAGAGTAGAGTAGAGTAGAGTAGAATAAAGTAAAGTAAAGTAAAGTAGAAGAGACGATATATGTCTCTTCATAATAAAGTCGAATTTATATAATCCTGGGGTTTTGTACTGTCACGTCACTTTGCATAATTTGATTTTGGTCGGAATCAGCCACCGGCTATGTATTTCTTCGATCAGTTGTGTGTTTGCGATTCAGCAAAACAAAAAGTAGCTGCCCGCTGTCGGATTTTGTAGTGCTTGCTGTTATTCCTATATGTTTGTTAGCCAGCAAGGAACGTTATATGAACTAGAAGCCAAGTGTAAATGACACCCTGTTCCACAAGCTAATGGCACTTATAGCTATACAACATACTGTTTGCTGCAACCTGAATGGTAAAAAGAATTATTAATCTTAATAAAACATTGCATGATGGGTAAAGCAATTTGTTGCTGACGTTTGAGTGGTGTGATGCCTTTCATTTTTGTCAGTTGTGAAAAAAATATTTTCCAGGCTCGACCCAAATGCAATCAAGTTTGATAATTGTTTTGTCCCCTTCATATATGCGCATTTACTCGAGAGTTATTGTAAATTAGATTTTCTCCTAAGTCAATGAAACTCATTTACTCCGAAACATATCTATGCCCTTCTATTTGTCACGTCAGCTGGGACTCTAAAGGAGACGCGCTGAACAAAATAAGAAAACCCGTTCATGGCAAAGTCCCAGACCTAATCATAGCCATAGCTGGAGAGGAAGAAACGCAAACGAAGATATTTGCACTGACATCCAGCGGGACACTGTGAATCTTGACCAAAGTGAGCTCTTCAGTTGATTGTCGAAACCAGCAGTGGCCCATTCGGGCAGCACTTGTGTTTCTGTATGAATTTTGCTTCCCTTGGTACTCCATAGCTGTGCTAATTGGGGATGTTTTCCAAGGGCGCTACTGCTCATAAGTGCGCCGCTTTCTCATAGTTGCTGGGGGGAGACAGCTGAGGGATCAACAAACTGGACCTTATTGACCAGTGGTTGTTAACATGAAATGGTGTATCATAAAAATATATCCTCTGAACCATTACTGCCACCTACCACCCGTCTTCCACCAAACGCGCCTTGCAGACATTTGCGCTGCTGGATACTTGGGAGGAAGAAGCACCAAATGGTCAACACATCCTTATGCTATACGGTTTTAGAGAAACCAGCAATTCCAAATGTCGTCTGCATCCTTTACAACCTGGGCTGTTGCTTATCACAATACGTTAAAGAGGGGGGGGGGGGGGTAAGGGTATTTTCGTGACTCGTGATCATATCTTTTTATTTCCGTGATCTGTGAAACAATAAAATTATTTTTCGGGATTCATGAATATGCATATAAGCTGAATAATTTTTCTGTGAACTGTGAAAACATTTTTTTCCCTGTGAACTGTGATCAAGCCCCCCCCCCCCTTGCCCCCCCCCCCACCCCCGTTAAAATCAATCCAATATTTGGCAATAAGGACCGGTCAACATCTTTCTGCATCATCCTCTACCGTGCACATTTCTGGCAATTTGTCGTTATGCATGCGGAAACATCTGTGTTCGTTCTTGCAAGATCATATTCTGCATTCTAGGATGTCTAGCAATTGGAAAGGTCCTCTAGTATTCCCTCACTGTTGTTGAGCGTTCATCCGACGATTTGATGCAAACGCGAAAGGGAGACCACAGAGTTATTGTGGTCGAGCAACCTTAACTCGCGCCCTCTTATGCCCAGGATGCGTGCAATAACCCTATACATTCAGTCGTATTGCTTGTTGTTCGATGGGGTGAATAACTAGAATCCTTTTCAACTTCATTGTGACCTATGCATAATTGTTTGAATGGAAAGTAATCAAGGATATCCCTGGAAATCTCTTCCTTGGTTGATACTTCAAATTTGTTATATTAATTCTTTCGGTGCCAACTGCGACTAAACTCGACAACTGAAAACGGAATGCTCTGAATTCTACAAGTCCTATATTCGAGTTTCTTGTAAGCAGACCTTTTATTCAAGTAGCAGCAACGCCTAAAATTACGTCAATATAATAGTCCAGGTCAACAGCTTTTTTGACACGCTTTGGGCGCATTAAGCATTGCTCCCAAAGGGCGCCGTGGAAAGCTGTTGATACAATCCAAAACGAGGCACTGAAAGACCGGCATACTTCCTCAAAATGTTCTAACTGGACCCCAGCAGAAAACAGACACACTCTACCAATATTTCCGTGCCGCGTTACAGGACTCATTCTCAGTTATAAGTGTCTTGTCAGATTAACCCTTTCGCCCTCAAAATAAGACCGAGTCAACTGCTTTCCTTGGCATGGGATAATCGCCTAACCCATGCCAAGGAAACTTGTTGACCTTGCTCATGTTATTCTGTTAAGTCTCACTCACAATTCTCATTCAAATTGTTTTGCATCACTCTGAAAATAAGTCAAATACATGGAAGGAGACGACATTTGACTACCAGTCGGTTTTCTTCGGAGAAAGGGGGGGGGGGGTGGGAGTCACTCTTGCTAAAATTCTTCCTTGTCATTATTTGCAAATCGCATCACCTCAGCGGAACTACTTCAAAACTATACAATGTGGCTGAATTTTT